>JAUIMM010000517.1:12992500-13105461 GCA_031769625.1 Taudactylus pleione
AGTGCCTCTTCTCCCCCTGTCCATAACATAAACAGATCGTCTATGTACCTCGCGGACACTTTAATGTATTTTGACATCTCATCATTGGAGAAGAACATAGATTGCTCTTCCTTGAACATGTAGATGTTCGCGTAGGAGGGGGCGACATTACTCCCCATGGCGCAACCTGTGCGTTGGAGGAAGAAGCGCCCGTCAAAAAGAAAGTAATTTCTTGTTAGAGTCAGTTCCAGTAGTTTCAAAAACAACTGATGATCAATGGAGGTTACTTCTTACATGGCAGCAAGTCCTCCACCGTGGGGAATGGAGGTGTACAAGCTACAAACGTCCATGACGCAGATCAAGGTATTATCTGGTATCTCACGTATCTTCCCTAATACCTTCAAAAAACAGGAAGTGTCTTTAATATAGGAGGAGCGTCTCGAAAGTAAGGGTTGAATGATGCTGTCCAAAAACTGAGAGATTGGTTGGTATAAGGAATCTCTGGCCGAGATTATCGGGCGGCCTGGAGGTCTCTCTAACTGTTTGTGGATCTTCGGCACTGTAAAGAGGATAGGAACCACAGGGTATTCTGTAATCAAAGCCTTCAATAATGAATCCGATATCTGTCCGTCGCTACAGGCTTTGTGGAGAACTTGGTCCAGTTCAATCTTAAATTCCGCAGTGGGATCAGCACTTAGAGGTAAATAAGTGTCGGTGATTGCCAGCTGACGATAAATCTCTGGTTTATAGTCCGATAAATTCTGTACTACAATCCCGCCCCCCTTATCAGCAGGGCGGATGATAATGTCTCTATAATTTGCCAAATTCCTTAACGCCTCCCATTCCCTCTTGGAAAGGTTGTGGTGGTGAATCGAGGAAGCAGAGGTATATCTGGCCACTGACTCATCCAACAGGCGAGAAAAAGTCCTAATCGAGGAATTGCTTGATTGAGGGTCGAAAAATGATTTTGATTTGTTCTTGATGAACTCTGAGTGGGGATCAGTGTTCTGAGCCACTGGTTTATTCCCAAAAAATTCCTTCAAACGCAGTTTCCGGGTAAATTGATGTAAAGAAATTTTCCAAGACAGTTCATCATGTTGATTGGTGGGGATGAACGAGAGGCTCTTGTTTAACACCTGAGTCTCCAACTCAGTGAGTTGGTGAGTTGACAAGTTGAAGACTAAGTCTTCATTTTGTTTGCTGCCCCTACAGAGCCTCTTGTACTGACCCCCCCTACGGGTGGGCGCCCCTTGTTTTTTGACATTTTAGACTTGTCCCGGTTACTAGCTGGGGGGTTGGAACTCCCCTCCCGGGGGTCCTCAGAGTCAACGGGATTAAACTCGCTGTCGCTGTTAGATGAAAATGCCGTACGGTTGGATCCTTCTCTGCGTTGCCGCCAGTTGGATCTAGGTCTAAAAGACCTCTGCGTCTGGCCCCTGGTGTCCCCTCCCATGAGCCAACAGTAGACTCGATTTTCGTCGTAGTCTCCCTTAACAATTAGATGTTTATTCCTCTTGAACTTAGATAGGTCCCTGCGGTAGGAATCGCACTGTGCTTGTAATTTTCCCAACCAATCGTTGGATACATCTTGTTGTAAGAATTGTTAGTACAATGTGTATGTTCTTCTCTTTATCCTTTATTTTTTCTTTCATTTTTTTCTTCATTTCTAAACTGCAGTTCGGGCCTTGTGACTCGTTCACCGAGGTGTTTCCATTATGAGTGGGTTATGTCTACTATTGTATATATATATTCACACTCTGTCCTGTTTGTTTCCCTCTGTCTCCAGGACGACCGGCCGCGTCACAGCGCGAGCGCCCGGGTCTCCATGGTTCCCGTGGATGCCCGTCGCGGTGACGTCAACAGTGCGGGACTCCACACACGTCACGAGGGGTCCCGGGCGGCGTCCTGGCACTTTCACATGGCGGGCTTCTTGGGTATAAGGTAAGGTGCGCTTTACACATTCTTGTTATCTGTTCTTACCTTGACAAAGGGGCGCAGTGCCCCGAAACGTTGGTATCATGTGTTTGGGTACACATTAAATGTAACTTTTGCCAAAAGCTCCAAGTGCCGCTGATCTTCTGTTGCCGTTACGTTATTATACAGGAGGCACTGGAGTACATTTGTGAATAGCTCAGCTGAGTGCCGATCCGTTGGACAAGTATATATATATATAAATATATACATACATACATTAGATGCATAAATCACATGTATAAATGTATAAAACAAAACAAAAAATTCCTGAAGTATACTACTGGAAGACAAGTCGTCCAAGTGTAGATGAGTCTATGCAATATAGCGAAATATAAAGATTAATAAAATCTTATGAGATAATTCTCCATATAAATTATCTGTCAGTCACAGCTACTTCACAAGATAACAAATGACAAATCACAAAAATGCATATACAAAATACAGTCAAAATATATCAGGACGACGAGTCACCTGTCCCGAAGTGAAACTTAAAAACTCTGCCTCTGGGTGTGCATCATCCACTACAGCCACCCCCCACCCCCACTCCTCATTACTCCTCCGCATCGATCCGTCTCTGCTCTACAACCCTCAGTCACACAGGCAGCCTCCTGCTCAGCTCTGTAACTCTGCAACTGGTGAGTAATATCACATTCCAGTTATTTCTGTGTTTTGGGTACCCCACACCCCTGTGTACCCTGTGTCCTTCACCTTTTCTGTGTAACCTCGCTACCCCAGTGTACTCCTCTACCCCTGTGTGCTTCACCACTCCTGTGTACCCCACCACCCCTGTGTGACTCACAACCTCAGTGTACCCCACCACCTCTGTGTACCCCACCACATTTTCCTATCGGTGCCAAAGTGTGTGTTTTTTTCATGCAAAGTCTATGTATGTGGGGAGAATTCAATTCTTCTGGGAGGCAGCTAAAGTAAAGGGTGCTATACAGAGCAATTAATTTGTTCGGGCGCCCATTACTTTCAAAGCGCCCAGAAGCACTTGGTTTAGCCACGCATAGCTAAAGTCCCAGTTTTAGCACCCAAACTACCGTTTGGGCACCCAAACCACAGACTTTTCACACATTTATTCTTGCCACCTCAGGAGGCTGTGAGAAAAAATGTGTCTCCCACAGATAATAGGCGCCTGGGGGAGCAGCAATTGAATTGCTCCGTCAGGTGCCCATTAGATTTGACGCCGCTCAGAAATATTGAATTCTCCCTAAGGGCTCTATTTATTAACATTATTTTTACTAAAATAAAGTGAAAAAGGGTGTTTTAACACCCTTTTCATAATTTTTTAGGATCACCTACAGTTACTAAAGGGCAATTGGAGTAGAATTCGTAAAATTCTACTCCAACCCCTAAGTATCACTTATTTTTAGTAAGCAGATCGCATTTCCCATAATTGTAATGGGAAATGTGATCTGGCCAAAGTTACTAAAAATAACTGTCCATCAGTCAGCTGGTCTCCCATGGTGCACTGTGGCCCGGTCATCACCTGACAGGGTCCCAGTGCAGTATGGGATGTCAGCTGACCAGAGGACATGGAGGACATCACCAGAGCTCAGATCATGCAGGTAAGTGTAATTAAGGGAGTGGCAGGGTCACGGGGGGTCCATGATCGTGGGGGGTGGGGCTTGGCGACGGGGGCAGGGGGTTAGCGCTGGGGGGTAGCAGCGGCGGCCGGTCGGCGCATGCGCAGGGCTCTTGTCACAGTATTTTTTTGCGAAAATACTGTAACTAGTGTGCGGAGGGGATTCGCAGGGACAGAGCTTGCAAATTCACTCAGTAATATCACACTACAATCTGCATTAACAATGCGGATTGTAGTAAATAGAGCCCTATATGTTTTATAGATTACCTGAGGGGGCCTATGTGTTTCTTTGTTTCTTATCAATGCCAATCTGTATGTTTTTTTTTTTAGAGAACCTAATGTGTTTTATTTATTTCCTGTGGGGGCCTATGTGTTTGTCTTGTTTTTCTATCGTTGCCAATGTGTGTGGCAGAAGTGACGGAGCAGGGGGCAGGAAGCTGGAAAGACAGGGGGCAGGAAGCTGAAAAGACAGGGGGCAGGAGGCTGTACAGACAGGAAGCTGGAGAGACACAAAGGGCAGGAAGTTGGAGGGGATAAAGGGGGCAGGAGGTGACACTACTTTTGAGGAGAATGCATCCCAACCTGAGTACGTTTAGTAAAATCTAGTAGCCAACATTGCAGAATTAAATAGACAATAAATAGACAATAAATGTGGACCTATTAGGCAGCTGTCATCTGACTTCTGTGCTAAGGTGCCAGGTCCGAGCACAGGGTTCAAATTTGCAGCCGACAGCAAGACAATCATGGCTGGAGCAGCTGTGGTTAACCAATCACGGCTTGTCGCATTATAGTTTGTGTTAACAGTTGATAGCAGTAGAAAGCATGAACACTGTTGGAGAAGGAGGAGGGAAGACCTCTCAAAAAATATAGAAGACATCGGAGAGCAAAGAAGACCCGTTGGACAGAAGAAGAGAAGAGAGACACCAAGCTCAAGCAGAATAAATGGCACTACTGGCTAGGATGGGTCAGCAGCAGATGGCCTAAGAAGTAGAGGCATTGGTGAGAAGCCCTGGGGTCAGAGATGGGCTGCCCAGTTGAAGGCTGCGACCAACAAGCTGACAAGGTCCAGCTGTCAAGTGACATTGACCCCTGTTTGAAAATGCTGGTGCAGAGGAGGCACCTAACATGGGTGCCCCTCCTGATCAGGTAAGGCATCAGTGGGACACCTACTTCTTATTATGACCAACTAGACCAACGGGGTGTTACCTCTTTAACTCTGGGAACTAGGCCCGTGTCAAAGTTTGGGCATTAGGCCTATGATCCAGTCTGTAAATTTGGGCACTAAGCTTGTGTTGCAGTTGTAATGTTCAGCACTATGCCTGTGGTGCAAGCAATATTGGGTACCAGGCCCAGGGCCCCCAACATTAAATCTGGGTATTAAGCGTAGCACACAGGTGTGTAGTGGTATACCTTCCCTAGCCTACCCAGGATTAAAAACACAAAACAGCCATTTCCCACCAAAAATTGCCCCTCAGTGTAATCTGTGTAGTGGCCGTATGGCGCCATAGGTCATGGTCAGCCCCGTGTATGCATATCCATGTGAGTATTCAAGGAGGTGATCTCTGCATTTTAGCACAGTGTCCCTAGTTACACTGTCCAATCATTGGTTTCCTTCAGCAGTCAGGCCCCGATTAAATGTAGGCTGCTGGTGTCATTGTACCTGTCTGTTAATGTAATTATAATGTATTGTGTAGCAATGTGCGGTTAGATTCTCTAGAAATCCGAATACACTCGAATTTAGTGAATCCAGACAGATCTGAGTTATGGTTCTAATCTCCTAAATCTCCTAATCTCTAATAAATCTAAGGGGCATATTCAATTAGCCGCGAAAAGTCCCATCCTTTTCGCCTGCCGGACTTTCCGCTTACATCGGGTGTTTTTGGAGAAAAACAGTTTAGTGCGCACTGCCGCTTTTCGCCCTATTCAATTCCAAAGGACGCAAAAACCCATCCCGGTGAAACTCAAACAGGCAAAAAGTGCTGTCAGATTTGGAGAATCAGCCTGACACCCCCCAAAAGATGCACTGACATTGGGGATCACTATGGATACCCCCGAATAACCCTGCTGAAGGTATTTGTTGTGCTTAAATGTTCTCAATAGCTGCTAATTAGCGTCTTTGCACAAGTGGTGAAGAATAGCATTTAGCAGGTTTTTTTTGCAAAAATAAGTAGTCCCAGCAAATTTGGGGTACATGAAAATGGGTGCAAGCATGGTTAAAAATCGCTAAAGTGAGATCTAAAAAAATTTAAAAAACGCACCTTCAGCAAGCACCTGCAATAAAAAAAACACCTGGGACATACTTGAGGGACCCCCTGGAGTCTATTTCGATAGTTTTTACGTTTGTCCCCCAACCTTGGACTTTTTCGCTCCCAAAATGAAAGTACTTTTTTGGGGTGATCTAAAGTACTTTTTTAAATTTTTTTGATGCAGTTTACCTTTGGTGGACTGTCCCAAGGCTGCAGGGGTGTACCCACAACTTTGCACCCCAAAACCTCAATTCTGCACTTTTTTCCGCCTGTATTCAGAGGCGAATCTTTTCCGCTGGTTACAAGGCGCAGACTTTTCACACCGGCGAAAAGTCTTTGGAATTGAATACGGGGATACGATTTCGCCTGGCAAAATGACGTCATCGGCAAAAACTTTTCGCCGAAAATGGCTTATCGCGGCTAATTGAATACAGCCATAAGTTGCAGTACTGATCTTCCTGCGGTTCGGATTGCAAAAATTACACGATTTTAGCTGTTTTAAAAAGTTTTTATAATTAAAAAAAGAAAAATCCAGATCCAAAACCAAAGGACTTGAAGGTGGTTTTGCCAAACCAAAAGATGGGGGTCAGCACTGGAGATGTGTGCCGACCCACGTGTTTTGGATCTGGCTCTCCCCTGGTTTTGGATCTGGATTGGTTTTGCCAAAACCTCACCTCCGTGTTTTGTTTTTCGGTTTTGGTTTTGGTTCTGGATTTTTTCTTAAAAAATCATAAAAACAGCTAAAATCACATGAAATGGGCCTGTTTTTGTTCCTACAGTATTATTAACCTCAATAACATGTATTTACACTTGTTTCCAGTCAATTTTGACCACCTCACAGCTCACTATATTGTTTACATCCAGTTTAGGCCCAAAATTGGCACCAAGCTAGCTGGCTGACAAAGTTAAGCGGCAGCAGAGGGCGGCACAAACACTTGGCAGTTCAACTTCCAACATGGCACATCAGGAAACAAATGTTAAAATTATTCAAGAGAGACCTGATGGAGTTGAAGTATGTATGTAGTTGAAGGCAGGGCAGGGACAGGAAGAGTTGATTGGTAGTAAATTTAATTTCATTTTTTGATTCCGAAGAAAATTATGAGGGAGAAGGGGAGGGGAGAAGGCATTTACAAAAAATATTTGACACATTCACATCAGTCCTTGCCCCAGAAGAATCCTTGAGTGCCATGCCTGCTGCTGGGAGTGGATTTTCTCATCCCAGAAGGGGACCAGGTAGACTTCTAGTAGTGCTTTCCACATGAAAAAGCATTTCCCAACTTGTACAGGGACATTAAAAAAAGCATAGGGCCTGATTCAGACCCACTCGCGAGCGGCTGTCCGCTCGCAAGTGGGTCGATGGTCTGCACTGAGCATGCGCACGACGGAGGGAGCTCCGTCGTGCGCATGCGCCAGACACGATGAGCGAAGGACTTTCCTTCGCTCGTTGTGTCCGATCAAAGGGGGCGTGCTGTCAATGTTGATTGACAGCACGCCCCCTTTGGTGGGCGTGCCGGGGGCGTGCCTCCCTGACGGGGGCGTTCCCACGGGAACGCCTCCCATCAGAAGCCGGCCCACTGACATCACTAGTGATGTCAGTGGGAGTGATTTTGGCTCTAATAGAGCCAAAATCACTCCGGAGCTTGCGGTTGAAAACCTCAACCGCAGGCTCCGGCTCGCAATTTCGATGGTCGCGATGGTCACGACCATCACGGCCATCAAAATGCACGCTCGTATAGCCTGTGGGTGGTGACCCACAGCTATACGAGCGTCCAGGAGGACGCTCCATGAAAATGGAGCCCGGCCCTCATGCAGAGCGTGCGCTCTGCTCAGAGCGTACGGCTCTCAATGAGGGCCATAGTTAGTTAGTGACCTCAAAGTGCCACTTAACCAGCACAGATATGTGGACAAGTGTAAGATCTATGATTTACGGCAGGTGTGACCAACCCTGATCCTCGAGAGCTACCAACAGTGCATGTTTTCCAGGTCTTCTCACAGAATATAGTAATAAATAATTAAATGTGTTGGTGAGTAATGAATACACCTGGGCACCAGCTAGGTGGTCTGGAAAACGTGAACTGTTAGTAGCTCTCGAGGACTGAGGTTGGCTACCCCTAATTTAAGGCCTTACATTGTGTCTTTCTTGAGAATCCTGCGCCTGCTTCTGCGGCTATGAGTGGATTTTCATCCTAGAAGGTGACCAGGAAGAGTGCTATCCAAAAACAATTGACTTAAATAACCCTTTGCAAACCTTCTGTAAAGGCATTTCCCAATCAGTACAGGGACATTAAAAAAAACAGAGTTAGTTAGTGGCCTTCAAACTGCCGTTGTTCCCACTGTCCACTTACCCATATCAGATATGTGAACAAGCGGAACAGAGCATTAAATGCAACATTTCATATTTAAGGTTTAAGTCTTACGTTGTGTCTTTCTTGGGAATTATTGAACACCATGCCTGCTTGCTGGGAGTAGATTTTCATCCCAGAAGGGATGAAAACATTGTTTTTACTTCCCAACGGACACAGATCTGAAGAGAAAGAGATACATGTTAATAACTACTGGCAAGAAAAAGAGACAATTTGCGGGTAATTTTAGTTTTACTAAAGTCTCTAGAAGTGTTCATGTTGCCCATAGCAACC
Source organism: Taudactylus pleione (assembly GCA_031769625.1). NCBI lineage: Eukaryota > Metazoa > Chordata > Amphibia > Anura > Myobatrachidae > Taudactylus > Taudactylus pleione. The sequence continues at coordinate 13,000,924 of JAUIMM010000517.1, forward strand.
AATCAGATTGTAGTTGTCATTTCTCTATTGCATTCTACAAAATGATAGACACGATCTGATTGGTTGCTATGGGCAACATGAACACTTTTCATATTCAGAAACTTTAGTAAATAAATATACCCCTTGGAGGCCCTTACACAAAAAAACTGCCTTTGCTTTACTTGAGCTGCCCACCTTCCAGTGTGTTCTCAGAAAGAGTTTTCAGCATAGCCGGGAACTTTGTCAGTGATCAGCCTGAGACTACTACCCCAAAATGTAGAATAGATGATGTCCATTAAAATGAAATACAAATTCTACGAGAAAGACCTTTACCATCAATTACATGCAAAAATTACAGAAGCACCTGTAATGGTGGATCTCATCAGGGACAAATTAATATTGTGTGAATAAGATGATGTATACATCACCCCAGATTATACTATCACCCAAGCCTATATCGTCAGCCCATCCTGAGTTGTGTATAAATTATAGCTGTGCTCCCTGTTAAAGCCACTTGGGTGGGAGAGCACCCGAACGAGTCAGCAGCCTATTGATAAATGACACAGGCAGCACCCCTGACACCAACAAAAAAAGATTGATTGATTGATTGATTGACTGACTGATTGAATTACATTTTTTTGGCACTTGGGAGGGAGAGCACCCGAACGAGGCAGCAGCCTCTTGATAAATGACACAGGCAGCACCCCTGACACACACATAAAAAAGATTGATTGATTGATTGACTGATTGAATTATTTTTTTTGCCACTTGGGAGGGAGAGCACCCGAACGAGTAAGCAGCCTCTTGATAAACGACACAGGCAGCACCCCTGAAATACACACAAAAAAAAGATTCATTGATTGACTGATTGATTGAATACATTTTTTTTGGCACTTGGGAGAGCACCCGAACGAGATAGCAGCCTCTTGATAAACGACACAGGCAGTACAGCACCCCTGCGCACATAGATTTATTTTCTCACTGGTGGTGTGGCTAACACGCAATTACGCACACACACAAAAAAAAAGAAAATTCTCACTGGTGGCGTGGCTAACACGCACACACAATTTTTTTTTTTAATTTGAACACTGGTAGCAGGCTAACATGCACACAAAAAAAATTGTTTTGTATTTGAACACTGGTGGTGTGGCAGGCTAACACGCAAACACAAAAAATTGCTTTTATTTGAACACTGGTGGTGTGGAAGGCTAACACGCATACACAAAAAATAGCTGGTGGTGTGGCAGGCAACACACACGCACAAAAAATTGCTTTTATTTGAACACTGGTGGTGTGGCAGGCAATACACACGCACACAATTTTTTTTTTTTTTCATACTGGGGGCGAAGAGCACTGCCGTAAGAGGCAGCAGCCCCTTGACAGACAGCAGCACAGCACCCCTGCACACCTACGTTGATGACAAATGTGGCTCTCAAGCACACAGAAAAAAATTTTTGTTTGTTTTTTTCACACTGGGGGGTGAACCCCTGAAATAAGCAGCAACCCCTTGACAGATAGCAGCACAGCACCCCTGCGCACCTACGTTGATGACAAGTGTGGCTAACATGCACACAGAAAAAATGTTTTTTTTTTTTTTTTTCACACTGGTGATGAAGAGCACCCCTTATGGACAGAGCACCCCCTGTACAACACAGCAGAACAGTCAGCCCCTATGGATAACAGCCAGCCATATAGACTACAGCCAGCCAGCCCCTATGGACAGGACAACACCCAGCCAGCCCCTAGATATGGACAACAGACAGCCAGCCCCTATGGATGGACAGGACAACCTCAGTCACAACAACAGCCAGCCACTATATGGACAATAGCCAGCCCCTATGGACAGCAGCACAGCACAGCTCCCAGCTCCCTGCCTCTTCACTCTCCACAGCTGGAATGAAAAATGGCGGCGATCGCAGAACCTTTATAGAATCCAAAACCCATGAGAATCCGACAGCGGGATGATGACGTTTTGCCTCGTTTTCAGATCCGAGTCAGACGGGAAAATCCGAGTCGACTCGGATCTGACTCGGATCCCCTAAGATCGGGTGGGTTCGGTTCTCAGGGAACCGAGCCCGCTCATCTCTAGTCAGCACACATCTCTAGTTTTGTGTGATATTTTTTTAAATTTTGGACTTAAACACGCCAGGAAGTGGTGGCTTACCCACATGTCCTAAGGGCGGATGTAATAGGTACTGATTTAACAAAAATTTTAAAACATTTATGTGTTTGCTGCAGGACTGAAAGATACCATTTTTTTTAAGACAAGACCAAGTTTATTCAGCCTTTCAAAAAAAATTCACTCTTAGAATCCTCTTGCAAAAACATAAAAAAAAAAAAAAATCTAAATTTTTTCCAAATGGCAACTTATTTAATTTGCCCCCAAGTCTGGTTTTGCCACACAACAAGGTAAGATAAACAAAGTTAGCCCTGGCACCGCTGAGAAATATATCAGAGATATCAGAGATACTTGAAAATGTTTGAAAGTGCTTCCCAAACTAGTTGTAAATTTAGACCATTATCAATAAATTTTTAATCTTTAGCTTTGAAATAAAAGTTTGATTAAATGAATGCATATATAAGCATGCAAACCAACTACGCTTTAGACGGGTTTCGGTAATGCATTCTTAGCATGTTTTTATGTGCGTTTCATGTGTTTCACTTAATCCCAATATAATCCACTGTACCGACAATGCATGCTAACTAGAGATGTGCGCAGACCTCCGTGTTTTGCTTTTGGTTCTACTGTAATTCGTCATCATTTTGGTTTTGGCAAAACCACCTTTAAGTGTTATGGTTCGGAATCGGTTTGGTTTTGGATACCTTAAAAATGTATGAAAATTTATTAAAAATCGATAAAAATATCAATACAACAGCCATTTTGGACCTGTTTACATGCAATCAAAAATCCAAGTTCGTTTTTTAAATCCGAGTTCCGAACTGACTGCAGGACTGAACCAGGATCGGTTCCACTCAGAAACCAAAGCAATTCCGAATTAGTACTCAATATACTCGGAACTCCTACGTTCGGGTGTATTCATATTTCAGGAAAACTAAACCGCACATTTCTAGTGCTAACACATGAGAATAGGCTATTACACATTTTTAAAAGTAGCGTTAACATGTTAGAAGAACACAACGGTGGGAATATCACCTTTGGCTCATGTCTGATCTATTTTCACTCTGCCTCTAAAACAAAGGTCTTTTTTTGCAATACAAATGACAGCGGCACCCATAAACCAAAAATAAAAGTTGCAAGCAAAACAAACGTGGTGCAAGATTCAGAGGCAAAATTCCCAGATGTGAACTGAATTGCTTGTTCTTTGTAAATGAAGAACATAATTAACATTAAATTAAGGTAATACAAATGAACACAGCACAAAGCTTGACAACACGAGTGTTTGGGGAGGCAGCAGAAATGTGATTCATATTTTTAATTTACTGTATAGTGAGCCGGGGAACAGGACATCAAAGTGGAGGAAACGGGTTTTGTTTTCTCACATTGTTGTTCTGCTGTGCTTAAGTACACAATGACTATTAAACTCAACTGTCCATATAATAGGACATCCACTACATGAGTGAATTTCGAGAGGCATCTTGCTGTAGCCATAAATTGTTTAATGCTGTCTGCTGCTACACAACCTTGGGGATGCATCCAAGGCAATTCTTTTATGTAAATACCCTTTCATCAGAGATTTAAGGGCAACTGTTGACATTGCACCCTCCAGCATCTGACAAGTGCTTATCTTGTGTGAACCAAACCAGTGATATTTGGGTATTAGAAGAACAGCCGGCTCTGAGGCTAAGCGGCCTAATGTGTTGTATGAAATGACGTATTTCATGCCAGGCTTGCTGAAGGGCCCAGGAGTCGTCCGGTGACTTTTTGATGATCGTATCAGCGCCTTGAGGTTTAGTTTATTATGTTATGATTCTGTGCATGAGCTTAGAATTATTTGGCTGACTCAGGCAAAACAATTGAAATTGAATTTGGAAATAATCTAAGGCTGGATTTTCTAAAGTTCTAGTTTAGCATACTTAAAGGGAATGAATACTCCCATTGCGTGAAATACTGATTGCTGCTTATGATGGTAATTGGTTAGGGAAAAGAAAGTAGAGAGTGCTTGATTGGGAGTGGGAGAAAGTTGCTTGTGATTGGTCAGCTGTGTCCCCATGCTGGAAAATCTGGTTTATAGCTATTTACTCATCAGGAGCCTTGTAGAGAAATCTGCTATACAGTATATCGTGGGGGCCAGTGTAAGTAGCTAAATAGATGCTACAGTATATACAGTAACCATGCACTACTGACTCTGTATGGCAGTGATATAAGCCCTGTTAACTTCTGTGATCCGGCACTTATCTTTATAATCATAGGAGGCCTCCAGTGTAATTACGTTCTCACTAAGGGGCATATTTAGCAACATTATTTTTACTAAAATAATGTGAAAACGGGTGTTTTCAAACCCTTTTCACATTATTTTAGTATCACATAAATGTATTAAAGGGCTTTTGGAGCAGTTTTCATAAAAAAAAACTATTCCAAGCTCTTAAAATTGCATTATTTTAGTAAGCAGATCACATTTCCCAACTTATAATGGGAAATGTGATATGCTCAAATGTACTAAAATAAAATAGTAAATAAATAACTTATTTAATGAAAAAAAAAAAACACTTGAAGCCAGGGACCGTTGATTCAGTGAGCTCCTGTGTGACTCCAGTCAGCTGATTGCCGGGCTCCTGCTCTGTGATCCCTGGTCAGCTGCTCTGTGCTGTAAAGTGAGATGTCGGTAACTCCCAGGATCCCCTGGACATTTCCACATGTTTTTTTATTCAGGGAGGACAGAAACCTCCCGTGGAGCAGAAGGGCTCCACAGGAGGTTTCTGTCCTCCCTGAGCTCGCCTTAGGACACCTGCGTTACGGTTTGACAGGTGTACCGCCCCAGTCAAACTCCCCACCTGCCACTGTCCCTGAGCAGATGACCGGAATCACAGAGGAGCTCACCGGATCACTGATCACCTGTCCCTGGGTTCAGGTAAGTGTTAGCTTAGTGGGGGATTGGGGGTGATCGTGGGTAGTCGAGGATGGGGGTCGGGGTGGCAGGCAGAACATGCACGGTCACACTCTCAGGGTATTTTTCACAAAATGCAGGGGAGAGATACGCAAGGTCAGGGCTTCCTCACAAGTTTTGTCCCTGCATGCGATATTTGATACATTCTTGCAATGTATTCAAATATCCCATTGGGATTATGGGGGAAGTTATCACAACCATCTAAGATGCAGATTGTGAGAAATATGCTAATAATAAGGCACGAGGCACAAACTAATATTAGTAGCTCCTAATTAATTGCTAGGCTGCATAGCCCTGTACACTGGTTCAGTCACCAAAATGACCTCCACTGCATATACACATGGCATGTACATATACTAGAACCTGAAGTCTGTTTAATAGCCAGTTTAATAAGGAGTAAATATGGCTGATGTGCAGAAGTTAACACATCTATGTGCATTGTAGATGTGTATTTTACTTATGGATCAATATCGCAAGCCACTAGATTTAACATAAGAAGACACACATTTCTGCATTGTGCACACCAATCATAAATGAATGAAAACTGTGTACTGAGTTCAGACACTGAAATTAAAATCCTTTAATGAGACATAATGACTTTAGTATACTATAGGTTCATAGGACATATTTCTGCATATAAGGGCTCATATAGAGTTGGATGCAAATGCACTGACGGTGGTGAGTGGGGGCATATAGATGTGGCTAAGTACAGTAAGGGGTAGTTCACTGACCACTAAACAGATGCACATGCACCTGTTTGGAGGCAGATAACTTGCATGTGTGTAAACCCTGGTGCAAGTTATTAAATATGATGACGACTGGCAACCACATCTGATTGGCTGAAGGTACGATAACAGTGAAATGAGCAATCAATAAAGCTTATAAAGGGCAGTTAAAATTAAAGTGTCCTGACTTAAGCTGCAACACATCAGACCAACTTTCCTCCAACCAACCAACTGATCAACCGTCCAACTTGTCTGTCCAACTAAAACGCTTCCCCACACATCTAACCAACTTTTCATCCAACCAGGCAACCTGCCAACTTTTTCAACAGACCAGCCAACTTCTGTCCAACTTGTGATGTCACAGAAGTAGGCGGATACTGCCTGCCTACTTTTGCATGTTTTGAATAAATATATTGAACACACACATATATATATATATATATATATATATATATACATATAATGTGTGACCTTGGACAGTGCCGAATGAGGGGAGGAGAGTTGGGATGGAGCCGTGATGGTCGGGGGGAGGGTGGCCGGATGCAGTAGAAGTCAGATGGTCATAAAATATATAGGGGCCCATTTATCATTCAATATTTGCGCTGTATTCCCCGAAAACCATTTTCGGGGGATAGCCGCAAATATTAAGTATTCTTCGATATCTGTTGCTATCCCTCCATTTCCGTCGGCAGCACAACCCCCATTAGTTTCTATAGGGGATGCAATGCTGACAGATTTATTAAGTTCCAGAATGCGAAACATTCCGAAACCTTGATGCGCGCAGCATGAGCCTTCTGAAGATGGCGTAAGCCACTGTAGCCTATGGGCTACACATCACAAATCTGTCTGGAAGAGGGTTCCATAGGAAACATCCCTTAGCAAGGGCCGCAGCGCATGCGTGGTCTGCAGACCGCACATGTGCAGGATCCAAGCACAGGAGTGAAGTGACCGCTGTCTCTGCAGGTGGAACTTCATACATCCAGGCAGTATGATCACATCCTGCAATGCGATCATGGGTGCTAATATGTGCCCAGATCACATTGCAAATGCGACCATTACTAAATGGGCTACACACACTATATATATATATATATATATATATATATATATATATAATTCCTTCTGCGGAATCCCGGCAAGAGATTTAACATAGGCGTCGAAATTCCGACGCCTATGTTAATCCCAACGCCGGACCGTTCACCCTCCTGCCGGTTAAGTACAATACTTAGCCCGGGGATGGGGGGTTAGGTTTAGGAACCACCGGGGGGACTTAAGCTGCCTACACACTAGGCGATGTGGTCACGATCCGATATCATGTCCGATTTCCCTTGAACTTTCCCCGGCACTCCAGGACACGATGTGCAGCAAAAGCTGCATGATGAGTCACAAGATCTATTGTGCACGATCTAAAGATTTGTCGATCTTTAGATCGTGCACGATAGCAAACAGATGCTTGCACGGGTCAGGGATATCCGTGATGCATGTATCTGTCGGTAAAAAAATAAAACACAGATGCACGAACGGGAACAGTGAGACCCGTCTTTGCTGCTGTTTAAAAAAATGAAGAAGTGTGTAAAAAAAAAATGGTGTGACCCCTCTCCCAAAAGAGCAACCAGCCCCCGGGCTTTAGTGACCCAGTGCTGGTTGCGTAAAATACGGTGCACAAATGACGTAGGGGTCCCCCGTATTCTGTGCAACCAGCACTGGGCTCTTTTTCTAGCGGGGGGCTAATGCCACAGCCAGGGTAGCCCTTTCACCGGGCCACCCAGCCGAAGCATTAACCTTGACCACTAGTCAGCCCAGGCCAGGGATCCCTGGGGAGCCCCCCAATAAAGGGGTCCCACTCTCCAGGGCACCCCAGGCAAAGGCTGATAGCCCGGGGCTATCCCCGCCACCCCTGGGCAGTGGGTGCCAGGTTGATTGTGTATAGTGTGTATAAAAATTAGATGAACTAATATTGTCTTTTGCTGTGGAACTGCAGGTCCCAGCAAGCCTCCTCGGCATTCTGGTACTTGGAGAAGCACAAGTACCAGCAATTCGGATCATTACGGGTCCCGCTCGTACCTGTGGTTCCACTGCAAAAGCAATATTAAAATGAACACAGGACACACACACCATACAAAGTATAAGTTTATTAAACATACATGCACTCACATGTACACACACATGTAGTCATACTCACCTATGTATCCCTATAGCATCGGTCCACTTGTCCAGTAGGGTATCCATAGGGGACCTGTTAAAAAAAAACACACTCACCATCTCCTAAGCGAAGTTCGGTCCTCTTCGTTTCAAAGTAGGCATTCCAGAAATCACGGAGCCACGAACTAAAGTACCGTTCTTTAGGAACGGTACTTCCTGAATGAGAGCTTAGCGGCGGGATTTCACCATGGAAACCCCGCTGCTGAGCATTCATTGGCTGAGACGCGAGCCCTCCGCCTCTCAGCCAATGAGCGTCTCTCACCTTTCGCCATTGAAGTCAATGGTGAGAACTGCAAAGGTAACTCAGGGTTAGGGTTAGGAACCCCCCACGGGAGGGATAGGGTGCAGGGAGGGGGGTTAGGTTTATGCACCCATGTGGGGGAGGTTAGGGTTAGGCAATGGGGGGGGGGATCAGGGTTAAGCACCCGTAAGGGAGAGTTAGGGGGAGGAGAGGGGAGGGTTAGTATACTTACCTACCTCAGTCGGGATCTCCTCCATCGGGCATCTGTCGGGATTTCAGCTGCCGGCATTTCAATTCCATTCCGATCCATATATTATATATATCTATATATACAAATAAAAAAAAAATTATATATATATATATATATATATATATATATAAGCTAGCAACAATGGACCGGCACTTCAATATATAGACAGCGGCTACTTGGTTGCCTTCAGCAGTATAAAGGACAGTAGAACAAAAGAGCTGCGGCACTCCAAGATTGGTGAAATCAGTAAAGCTGTATTTAAACCGATGTTTCAAAGCCTTCAGGCCTTTTTATCAAGGCACATACAGTGTGTCATAAAACAGATACACATAAACGATCTTACCTTAAGTAGGCAAGGCACCACACTCGTCTGCTGCAGACCGGGGAGAGGGGCCCGTCACGTGTTCCGGGACGTCCCTGAAAGATGACGTCACAGCGCTGACGGGTTGCCGTGGCAACCCGCTAATTGCCGGAAGAGTCTCCCCGGTCTGCAAAAGACACATCAAAAAGATAAACATCTGAAAATAAACATGGTGAAATATGCAAAATTCACAAAAAGCAGTACCTAATAACTATGATAGAAATAATATTACAGGCACATATCTCAGTTGGTATAGCTGAACACAATAGTACCCGCACTAATACTGCATGCGATACTAGTCAAAAAAACGAGGGGAGTCACAAGAGAGTCTCTCACAACCACCGAAGGATGACAAACAACGAATCACAATCAGACTAACACCCACAACATACAACAATAAACAGGGACACAAAATAGCAAAATATAGCTCCTAACAAGAACTCAATACAAGAATACTATCATGATTATATCTTAAGCATATTCCAATTAATTTTTTCATTAAGTCCCAAAGGGGCAATTGTGCCCAGTTGATGGATCCATCTAGTCTCTAGGAACAATAGTTTTCCAGCTCTGTCTCCTCCCCGAATAGACACCGGGACATGGTCTATGACCATGTGACGGAGAGAGGCTACCGTATGGCCCTGTTGCAAAAAGTGGCGTGCCACCGGCTGGTCCGAAGATCTTTTAGCCAACGCTGATTTAATCGAGGACCTGTGTACCGCCATCCTTTCTCTCACAGTCCGCGTGGTTTGTCCTACGTAATAAAAACCACACGGGCAGATAATGATATAAATTACGAAAGATGATAGACAATTCAAAATATAGTTGATATTAAACCGTCTCTCATTATGAGGATGTTTAAAAGATTCACCGGTAATCATGTGGGAACACGTAGTGCAATGGAGACACTTGTAGCATCCATTGGTCCTGTGAAGAAAAGATGGCCGGGATGGTTGTTGCTGAACCAAGTTCGTAATGTCTGTACAGTTAGGGGGAGGAGAGGGGAGGGTTAGTATACTTACCTACCTCAGTCGGGATCTCCTCCATCGGGCATCTGTCGGGATTTCAGCTGCCGGCATTTCAATTCCATTCCGATCCATATATTATATATATCTATATATACAAATAAAAAAATAAATAATATATATATATATACATACACACACATATATATTAGGGGTGAGCGGGTTCGGATTTCTGAAATCCGAACCCCCCCCGATCCGAGGCCGATCCGAGTCAGGCTCGACTTTTCCCGCCTGACTCAGATCTGAAGTCGAGGCAAAACGTCATCATCCCGCCTTCCGGGTCTCGCGGGTTTTGGATCCTATATAAGGTACCCGCGTCGGCGCCATTTTCTCACTCGGCTGTGGACAGTGAAGAGGGAGGGTGGGAGTTAGGGCTGGCTGGGCTGTGTAGTGTAGTGTAGTGCAGAGTAGTGTTGTGCTGTGCTGTGCTGCTGTTGTCCACTACTTCAAAGTCCATAGGGGCTGGGTGGACTGTGTTGTGCAGTCAGTTCTCCATAGGGGCTGTGTCCACTCCAAAGTCCTGTGCAGTGTCCCAGTCCTAAAGGGGTGCTGTAGTGTTGTCCAGGGGGTGCTCTGTCCATCAGGGGTGCTCTCCCCAAGTGCTAAAAAAATTATATTTTTTCTGTGTTTGTGAATTGTGTGCGCAGTAGCCGCACATGCATCAACAAAGTAGTGCCAAGCGTGCGCCTGTGTCATAAGTAAAGGGCCGGCTGGCTTGACCGTTAAAGGGTGCTGTAACCCCCAAAGTACACTCCAAACCAAATAACAAAATATTTTTTCTGTGTTTGTGAATTGTGTGCGCAGTAGCCGCACGTGCATCAACAAAGTAGTGCCAAGCGTGCGCCTGTGTCATAAGTAAAGGGCCGGCTGGCTTGACCGTTAAAGGGTGCTGTAACCCCCAAAGTACACTCCAAACCAAATAAAAAAATATTTTCTGTTTGTGAATTGTGTGCGCAGTAGCCGCACGTGCATCAACAAAGTAGTGCCAAGCGTGCGCCTGTGTCATAAGTAAAGGGCCGGCTGGCTTGACTGTTAAAGGGTGCTGTAACCCCCAAAGTACACTCCAGTCCAAACCAAAAAAAAATATATTTTCTGTGTTTGTGACTTGTGTGCACTGTGGCTGCACGTGCATCAACAAAGTAGCAGCGCCAAGCGTGCGCCTGTGTCCCATAAGTAAAGAGCCGGCTGGCTCATTTCTTAAAGGGTGGTGTAACCCACAAAGTGCACTACTCTTCAGCAAAAATAAAAAAATATTTTCTGTGTTTGTGTGCGCTTTAGCCGCACGTATATATCAATATAACATAAATGGAGGACCAAACTTTCTCTGATAAAAATAAAATAGGGAAAGATCAAGAACCACTTCCTCCTAGTGCTGTTGCTGCTGCTGGGAGTTGTTCATCATCCCAGAGAGGAAGTAGGAACACCACCACTTTTACTAAACAATTGACCCTCCAACAGTCCCTAGCGATGAGGATGAAGTACGACAGCAGTCATCCTGAAGCAAAACGTATAACTGAGGCCTTGACTGCTATGTTGGTGTTAGACGTGGGTCCGGTATCCGCCATTAGTGCAGTGGGATTTAGACAATTGATGGAGGTAGTGTGTCCCCGGTTCCAAATCCCGTCTAGATTCCACCTGTATCCTCAAAGCAGCAGCGTCTGTCTGTTAAAGGGTGGTGTAACCCTCAAAGTGCGCTCCACAAACAATAAAAATATTCTTTTTTTTTCTGTCTTTGTGAATTGTGTGGGCTGTAGCCGCACTTGCATCCTCAAAGCAGCAGCGACAAGTGTGCGTCTGTCTGTTAAAGGGTGGTGTAACCCTCAAAGTGTGCTCCACAAACAATAAAAATATTCTTCTTTTTTTTTTCTGTCTTTGTGAAATGTGTGGGCTGTAGCCGCACCTGCATCCTTAAAGCAGCAGCGACAAGCGTGCGTCTGTCTGTTAAAGGGTGGTGTAACCCTCAAAGTGCTCCAAAAAATAAAAAATATTTTTTTTATGTGTTTGTGACTTGAGTGTGATGTAGCCGCACGTGCAGCAACACAGTAGCAGAGCGTGTGCCTGTGGCATAAGTCAAGGGCCGGTTTGGACATCTGGTCCGGACTGAAGGACGTGCCAACAATTTCTGACAAGTCTACTGTCACTGCATATGATACTGTCCTCAAAACAGCAGCGACAAGCATGCGTCTGTCTGTTAAAGGGTGGTGTAACCCTCAAAGTGCGCTCCACAAACAATTAAAAAATTCTTATTTTTTTTTCTGTCTTTGTGAAATGTGTGGGCTGTAGCCGCACCTGCATCCTTAAAGCAGCAGCGACAAACGTGCATCTGTCTGTTAAAGGGTGGTGACACCCTCAAAGTGCGCTCCACAAACAATAAAAATATTCTTCCTTTTTTTTCTGTCTTTGTGAAATGTGTGGGCTGTAGCCGCACCTGCATCCTCAAAGCAGCAGCGACAAGCGTGCGTCTGTCTGTTAAAGGATTACATCGGTGACAGCATCCAAGTAGGCATGTCAGACAGTCCGTACCTGTACTGGCAGGAAAAAGAAGCAATTTGGAGGTCCCTGTACAAACTGGCTCTATTTTATACGAGTTGCCCCCCCTCCAGTGTGTACTCCGAAAGAGTGTTTAGTGCAGCCGGGAACCTTGTCAGCAAAAGGCGTAGGAGGTTGCTTCCACAAAATGTGGAGAAGATGATGTTCATAAAATGAATTATCAACTCTTCCAGGGAGACCAGCCTCCAGAACGTACAGAAGGACCTGTGGTTGTGGATTCCAGCGGGGACGAATTAATACTCTGTGAGGATGAGGATGTACACAACACTGAAGAGGGTGAGGAATCGGAGGATGAGGACGACATCTTGCCTCCGTAGAGCCAGTTTGTGCAGGGACAGATTAATTGCCAGCTTGTTTTGTGGGCGGCCCAAACAAACCAATCATTTCATCCACAGTCGTGTGGCAGACCCTGGCGCTGAAATGTTTGGTTTGTTACAGTGTGCATGTCCTGTTTATAGAACATAAGGGTGGGTGGGAGGACAATTCCATCTTGCACCTCTTTTTTTTCTTTGAATTATGTACTGTTTGGGGCCTAGTTTTTCAAACTGCCATCCTGTCTGCCACTGCAGTGTCACTCCTAGATGGACCACGTGTTTGTGCCGCCCACTCGTATCTCTTAGCATAGTCATCCAGCTACCTCGGTGCAACCTTTTGGATATAAAAACACTATTGTGAGGTGTGAGGTGTTCAGAATAGACTGGAAATTAGTGGAAATTAAGGTTATTGAGGTTAATAATAGCATAGGAGCAGAAAAACACACAAATTCTGTGATTTTAGCTGTTTTTATTAGGGGTGAGCGGGTTCGGATTTCTGAAATCCGAACCCCCCCGAGCCCCCCCGATCCGAGTCCGATTCGAATCAGGCTCGACTTTTCCCGCCTGACTCGGATCTGAAATCGAGGCAAAACGTCATCATCCCGCCTTCCGAGTCTCGCGGGTTTTGGATCCTATATAAGGTACCCACGTCGGCGCCATTTTCTCACTCGGCTGTGGACAGTGAAGAGGGAGGGTGGGAGTTAGGGCTGTGTAGTGTAGTGTAGTGTAGTGCTGCTGTTGTCCACTACTTCAAAGTCCATAGGGGCTGGCTGTGTTGTGCTGTGCTGCTGTTGTTAATAGGGGCTGTGTCCACTACTTCAAAGTCCATAGGGGCTGGCTGGACTGTGTTGTGCAGTCAGTTCTCCATAGGGGCTGTGTCCACTCCAAAGTCCTGTGCAGTGTCCCAGTCCTAAAGGAGTGCTGTAGTGTTGTCCAGGGGGTGCTCTGTCCATCAGGGGTGCTCCCCCCAAGTGCTAAAAAAATAATATATTTTCTGTGTTTGTGAATTGTGTGCGCAGTAGCCGCACGTGCATCAACAAAGTAGTGCCAAGCGTGCGCCTGTGTCATAAGTAAAGGGCCGGCTGGCTTGACCGTTAAGGGTGCTGTAACCCCCGAAAGTACACTCCAGTCCAAACCAAAAAAAAAATTATTTTCTGTGTTTGTGAATTGTGTGCGCAGTAGCCGCACGTGCATCAACAAAGTAGTGCCAAGCGTGCGCCTGTGTCATAAGTAAAGGGCCGGCTGGCTTGACCGTTAAGGGTGCTGTAACCCCCGAAAGTACACTCCAGTCCAAACCAAAAAAAAAATTATTTTCTGTGTTTGTGAATTGTGTGCGCAGTAGCCGCACGTGCATCAACAAAGTAGTGCCAAGCGTGCTCCTGTGTCATAAGTAAAGGGCCGGCTGGCTTGACCGTTAAGGGTGCTGTAACCCCCGAAAGTACACTCCAGTCCAAACCAAAAAAAAATTTATTTTCTGTGTTTGTGAATTGTGTGCGCAGTAGCCGCACGTGCATCAACAAAGTAGTGCCAAGCGTGCGCCTGTGTCATAAGTAAAGGGCCGGCTGGCTTGACCGTTAAGGGTGCTGTAACCCCCGAAAGTACACTCCAGTCCAAACCAAAAAAAAAATTATTTTCTGTGTTTGTGAATTGTGTGCGCAGTAGCCGCACGTGCATCAACAAAGTAGTGCCAAGCGTGCGCCTGTGTCATAAGTAAAGGGCCGGCTGGCTTGACCGTTAAGGGTGCTGTAACCCCCGAAAGTACACTCCAGTCCAAACCAAAAAAAAAATTATTTTCTGTGTTTGTGAATTGTGTGCGCAGTAGCCGCACGTGCATCAACAAAGTAGTGCCAAGCGTGCGCCTGTGTCATAAGTAAAGGGCCGGCTGGCTTGACCGTTAAGGGTGCTGTAACCCCCGAAAGTACACTCCAGTCCAAACCAAAAAAAAAATTATTTTCTGTGTTTGTGAATTGTGTGCGCAGTAGCCGCACGTGCATCAACAAAGTAGTGCCAAGCGTGCGCCTGTGTCATAAGTAAAGGGCCGGCTGGCTTGACCGTTAAGGGTGCTGTAACCCCCGAAAGTACACTCCAGTCCAAACCAAAAAAAAAATTATTTTCTGTGTTTGTGAATTGTGTGCGCAGTAGCCGCACGTGCATCAACAAAGTAGTGCCAAGCGTGCACCTGTGTCATAAGTAAAGGGCCGGCTGGCTTGACCGTTAAGGGTGCTGTAACCCCCGAAAGTACACTCCAGTCCAAACCAAAAAAAAAATTATTTTCTGTGTTTGTGAATTGTGTGCGCAGTAGCCGCACGTGCATCAACAAAGTAGTGCCAAGCGTGCGCCTGTGTCATAAGTAAAGGGCCGGCTGGCTTGACCGTTAAGGGTGCTGTAACCCCCGAAAGTACACTCCAGTCCAAACCAAAAAAAAAATTATTTTCTGTGTTTGTGAATTGTGTGCGCAGTAGCCGCACGTGCATCAACAAAGTAGTGCCAAGCGTGCGCCTGTGTCATAAGTAAAGGGCCGGCTGGCTTGACCGTTAAGGGTGCTGTAACCCCCGAAAGTACACTCCAGTCCAAACCAAAAAAAAAATTATTTTCTGTGTTTGTGAATTGTGTGCGCAGTAGCCGCACGTGCATCAACAAAGTAGTGCCAAGCGTGCGCCTGTGTCATAAGTAAAGGGCCGGCTGGCTTGACCGTTAAGGGTGCTGTAACCACCGAAAGTACACTCCAGTCCAAACCAAAAAAAAAATTATTTTCTGTGTTTGTGAATTGTGTGCACTGTGGCTGCACGTGCATCAACAAAGGAGCAGCGCCAAGCGTGCGCCTGTGTCCCATAAGTAAAGAGCCGGCTGGCTCATTTCTTAAAGGGTGGTGTAACCCACAAAGTGCACTACTCTCCAGCAAAAATAAAATAATATTTTCTGTGTTTGTGTGCGCTTTAGCCGCACGTATATATATCAATATAACATAAATGGAGGACCAAACTTTCTCCGATAAAAATAAAATAGGGAAAGATCAAGAACCACTTCCTCCTAGTGCTGTTGCTGCTGCTGGGAGTTGTTCATCATCCCAGAGAGGAAGTAGGAACATCACTACTTTTACTAAACAATTGACCCTCCAACAGTCCCTAGCGATGAGGATGAAGTACGACAGCAGTCATCCTGAAGCAAAACGTATAACTGAGGCCTTGACTGCTATGTTGGTGTTAGACGTGCGTCCGGTATCCGACATTAGTGCAGTGGGATTTAGACAATTGATGGAGGTAGTGTGTCCTCGGTTCCAAATCCCGTCTAGATTCCACCTGCATCCTCAAAGCAGCAGCGACAAGCGTGCGTCTGTCTGTTAAAGGGTGGTGACACCCTCAAAGTGTGCTACACAAACAATTAAAATATTGTTCTTTTTTTTTCTGTCTTTGTGAATTGTGTGGGCTGTAGCCGCACCTGCATCCTTAAAGCAGCAGCGACAAGCGTGCGTCTGTCTGTTAAAGGGTGGTGACACCCTCAAAGTGTGCTACACAAACAATTAAAATATTGTTCTTTTTTTTTGGTCTTTGTGAAATGTGTGGGCTGTAGCCGCACCTGCATCCTTAAAGCAGCAGCGACAAGCGTGCATCTGTCTGTTAAAGGGTGGTGACACCCTCAAAGTGTGCTACACAAACAATTAAAATATTGTTCTTTTTTTTTCTGTATTTGTGAATTGTGTGGGCTGTAGCCGCACCTGCATCCTTAAAGCAGCAGCGACAAGCGTGCGTCTGTCTGTTAAAGGGTGGTGACACCCTCAAAGTGTGCTACACAAACAATTAAAATATTGTTCTTTTTTTTTTGGTCTTTGTGAAATGTGTGGGCTGTAGCCGCACCTGCATCCTTAAAGCAGCAGCGACAAGCGTGCGTCTGTCTGTTAAAGGGTGGTGACACCCTCAAAGTGTTCTACACAAACAATTAAAATATTGTTCTTTTTTTTTCGGTCTTTGTGAAATGTGTGGGCTGTAGCCGCACCTGCATCCTTAAAGCAGCAGCGACAAGCGTGCGTCTGTCTGTTAAAGGGTGGTGACACCCTCAAAGTGTTCTACACAAACAATTAAAATATTGTTCTTTTTTTTCGGTCTTTGTGATATGTGTGGGCTGTAGCCGCACCTGCATCCTTAAAGCAGCAGCGACAAGCGTGCGTCTGTCTGTTAAAGGGTGGTGTAACTCTCAAAGTGCTCCAAAAAATAAAAAACTATTTTTTTAATGTGTTCGTGACTTGTGTGCGATGTAGCCGCACCTGCATCCTTAAAGCAGCAGCGACAAGCGTGCGTCTGTCTGTTAAAGGGTGGTGACACCCTCAAAGTGTTCTACACAAACAATTAAAATATTGTTCTTTTTTTTTCGGTCTTTGTGAATTGTGTGGGCTGTAGCCGCACCTGCATCCTTAAAGCAGCAGCGACAAGCGTGCGTCTGTCTGTTAAAGGGTGGTGACACCCTCAAAGTGTTCTACACAAACAATTAAAATATTGTTCTTTTTTTTTCGGTCTTTGTGAAATGTGTGGGCTGTAGCCGCACCTGCATCCTTAAAGCAGCAGCGACAAGCGTGCGTCTGTCTGTTAAAGGGTGGTGTAACTCTCAAAGTGTTCCAAAAAATAAAAAACTATTTTTTTAATGTGTTTGTGACTTGTGTGCGATGTAGCCACACTTGCATCCTCAAAGCAGCAGCGACAAGCGTGCGTCTGTCTGTTAAAGGGTGGTGACACCCTCAAAGTGTGCTACACAAACAATTAAAATATTGTTCTTTTTTTTTCTGTCTATGTGAATTGTGTGGGCTGTAGCCGCACCTGCATCCTTAAAGCAGCAGCGACAAGCGTGCGTCTGTCTGTTAAAGGGTGGTGACACCTCAAAGTGTTCTACACAAACAATTAAAATATTGTTCTTTTTTTTTTGGTCTTTGTGAAATGTGTGGGCTGTAGCCGCACCTGCATCCTTAAAGCAGCAGCGACAAGCGTGCGTCTGTCTGTTAAAGGGTGGTGACACCTCAAAGTGTTCTACACAAACAATTAAAATATTCTTCTTCTTTTTTCTGTCTTTGTGAATTGTGTGGGCTGTAGCCGCACTTGCATCCTCAAAGCAGCAGCGACAAGCGTGCGTCTGTCTGTTAAAGGGTGGTGTAACCCTCAAAGTGTGCTCCACAAACAATAAAAATATTCTTTTTTTTTTCTGTCTTTGTGAATTGTGTGGGCTGTAGCCGCACTTGAATCCTCAAAGCAGCAGCGACAAGCGTGCGTCTGTCTGTTAAAGGATTACATCGGTGACAGCATCCAAGTAGGCATGTCAGACAGTCCGTACCTGTACTGGCAGGAAAAAGAAGCAATTTGGAGGTCCCTGTACAAACTGGCTCTATTTTACCTGAGTTGCTCCCCCTCCAGTGTGTACTCCGAAAGAGTGTTTAGTGCAGCCGGGAACCTTGTCAGCGAAAGGCGTAGGAAGTTGCTTCCACAAAATGTGGAGAAGATGATGTTCATAAAATGAATTATCAACTCTTCCAGGGAGACTAGCCTCCAGAACGTACAGAGGGACCTGTGGTTCCAGCAGGGACGAATTAATACTCTGTGAGGATGAGGATGTACACACTGAAGAGGGTGAGGAATCGGTGGATGAGGAGGATGAGGATGACATCTTGCCTCCGTAGAGCCAGTTTGTGCAGGGACAGATAAATTGCCAGCTTGTTTTGTGGGGGCCCAAACGAACCAATCATTTCAGCCACAGTTGTGTGGCAGACCCTGGCGCTGAAATGATTGGTTTGTTAAAGTGTGCATGTCCTGTTTATACAACATAAGGGTGGGTGGGAGGGCCCAAGGACAATTCCATCTTGCACCTCTTTTTTTTCTTTGCATTATGTACAGTTTGGGGCCTAGTTTTTCAATGCCATCCTGTCTGCCACTGCAGTTTCACGCCTAGATGGGTCACGTGTTTGTGCCGCCCACTTGTGTCGCTTAGCATAGTCATCCAGCTACCTCGGTGCAACCTTTTGGACATTAAAACACTATTGTGAGGTGTGAGGTATTCAGAATAGACTGGAAATGAGTGGAAATTAAGGTTATTGAGGTTAATAATAGCATAGGAGCAGAAAAACCTACAAATTCTGTGATTTTAGCTGTTTTTATGCTTTTTTTCAAAAAAATACAGATCCAAAACACAAAACCCAGAACCCAAAACACGCAAGGGTGGTTTTGGCAAAACCAATCCAGATCCAAAACACGAAGAAAGATCCAGATCCAAAACCAAAACACAAAACACGAAAAGTGGCCGGTGCACACCCCTAGTTTTTATGCTTTTTAAAAAAAAAATACAGATCCAAAACACAAAACCCAGAACCCAAAACACGGAAGGGTGGTTTTGGCAATACCAATCCAGATCCAAAACACGAAGAAAGATCCAGATCCAAAACCAAAACACAAAACACGAAAAGTGGCCGGTGCACACCCCTAATATATATATATATATATATATATATATATATATATATATACATACATACATGCACACTCACTTATACATACATACAAATGGTGGGGTAATTTGTGCGGGGGAAGGGGTGCACCTATGATGGAGACTTGTGATCGAGGGGGGGACAAGACCGGCGGGGGGGCAGACCTGTGATTGCGGGGGTGGAGGAGAACACCCGCGGGCGGGAAGACTGACCTGTGATCGCGGGGGGGGGGCAGGGATGCAGGCATGGCACAGTGAAGGTGCAGCTGCGGGTGGTGATCGCGGAGGGGAGGTGGTGCACACGTGGGGAGGGGGTGAGGGCAGTGCACACTGAAGCTGCAACAGTGGGTGGTCTTGTGGGGACGGCAGTGGAGACCAGTGCTGTTGTCAGGGGCGGGGGGCTACATACTTACTGGAGACTGGTGAGAGACTGTAGTGCAGCAGCTCCACCGATCCTCTCCTACAGTGCACCTGCCCCATCCCCTATACAAACAGGGTCACACAGACATACATGGAGGAAAGGACAGACATATACACATACATACACACACTGGCAAGCAGGGTCGTACATAGACCCATACATATTGACAAGGAGGGTCACACATATACACGTACAGGCAGGGTGGTTCACACATAGGCACATACATACAGGCAGGGTGGTTCACACACACATACATACATTCAGGCAAGGAGGCTCACACAGACACATACATACAGACAGGGAGGGACGATCACAGATACATACAGGCAGACATGGAGGCTCACACAGACACATACATACAGTCATGCATACATACATGGAGGTAGGATCAGTGCTCGAAGTGAGCCGGTATACAACGGTATGGTATACCGGCACTTCAAGCACTGCCACTGAACATTTTTTTTGTTGTCAAATTCCATGAGCGGCTGAGCTGATTGCGGATAATGTGGCCTCCGTCCGCTACACTGGTCCGCTGAGGCTGCATTGAAGAGGGGGCATTGAGCGGTAGATCGGTGTGTCTCTCCTGCCGGCTGAGAGACCCCCTGAAACCTGCCACCCCAGCGGCCGGCATCCATCTACACTGAAGGCTCACATACCAAGACAAGAGCAGAGACACTGCTGCTGCTGCTGCTGGGTCCAGCGCCAGTGACATCAGTGCATCATTGGCTGGCCCACTCTGCTGCTCCGACCCCAGCCTGCTCGATTTCAGGACCAGTGTACCCCCCCTCCTCCCGCCCGCTGCTGCCTCCTGCCCTGGTGCAGAGATCCGGTGGACCAAGTCCCTACTACTGTAGGACACAGCTGCTCTGCACTTCTCCTCCAGCATTTTGCACGGGATTCCAGGCTGACAGGTCTGCGAGTCAATTAGAGCTCGTGGACCTGTCAGCCTGGGAGCCCTGGCAGAGCGCAGGAGGAGAAGTGCAGCGCAGCAGGTGCTTACCTCGGAGCGGCTTGTTGGCCTTCCCCTGGATTTCTAGTTGTAGACTCTGCGCAAAATGTATCCTCCCCTTCCCCGCGGCCCACTGGCTCCGCCACTCCCCCTGTTGCCACCCGGATCGAGACCAGCATCTTTCACCCGGCTGCTGCCTCCTGCTCTCCAGTCCCTCGGAGGCTCCTGCTGTTTCAGGGCAGAGGAGCCGGTGTCCTGCTATCGATACTACCTGTCTCTTGCATATTATCTGCTTGCCTGCCTACTACCTACATACCTATCTACCTACCTCCTGCCTACATACTACCTACCTGCTATCTACTTACCAACTGCCCACCTTCCTACTACCTACATACCCATCTACCTACTCTACTTACCTACCTACCTCCTGCCTACATACCACTTACCTGCTATCTACTTATCAACTTCCCACCTTCCTCCTACCTACATACCTGCCTACTCTCTACTTACCTACCTACCTCCTGCCTACATACTACCTACATGCCATCTAGCCTAACTACCTACTGTGTACTTTTCAACTGCCCACCTATCTACTACCTACCTTACTACTTATCTACAGTCTACTATATACATACCTACCACTTGCTTACATACTACCTACCTGCTATAAACCTAACTACCTATTGTCTTCTTCCATGCTACTTACTTTCCTACTACCTACCTTATTATTTACCTGTCTACTCTCTACTTACCTACATCCTGCCTATATACTACCAACCTGCTATTAACCTTACTACCAATTGTCTACTTACCTACTGCCCACCTTCTGACTGCCTACCTTACTACTTACTGATCTACCGCTCACTTACCTACTATCGACTATACAGGAGAGACTGGATTGCTACGCATGTAGTGGTCTGTGAGCTAGCGGACAGTGCTAGATTCAAAATAACTGTGGCGCTGTGCTACTGTCTCTCCATGAATGCCTGATGGGCCTATCACCAAATCCACAACTGCTGCTGCTGACACATGTGAGGGAGGTCTGCGGCCAGTGCTTGATGTGGAGGTGAGAGGATGCTAGTGGGACATGGGGTAGTAAGAGGCTACGTGTAAGGGGGGCTTTACTGTGGGGCATAATGCGTAAGGTGCACTAATTCTGCAGGGCATAATTTGTAGAGGGCATTACTGTGTGGCATCACTTGTAAAGGGCGTCACTGTGTGGCATAATGTGTTATAAGGGGCATTACTGTGGCATAATGTATAAGGGGCACTACTACTGCATGTCATAATGTGTTATAAAGGGCATTACTATTGTGTGGCATAATGTGCGTTAGGGGTACTATGGTGTGTTACACTACACTGAAGAAAAGGGGGCGCATCTTAAGGACACACCCCTTCGGAGTTACCACATCCCCTTTTCCGGTGCATTAGTATGACCTTATATATTCCATACCCCCACTTCAAAATTATCACTTCGACCACTGGGTAGGATCACACATACATAGTCATACATACATACAGGCAGGCAGGCAAGCAAGGAGGCTCACACAGACACATACATACAGACAGGGAGGGATGATCACAGATACATACAGGCAGACATGGAGGTTCACACAGACATACATACAGTCATACATACATACATACATGGAGGTAGGATCACACATACATAGTCATACATACATACAGGCAGGCAGGCAAGCAAGGAGGCTCACACAGACACATACATACAGGAAGGCTCGCACATACATACATACAGGGAGGTAGGATCACACATACATACAGGCAGGCAAGGAGGCTCACACAGACATACATACAGGGAGAATCACACATACATACATGCAGCTCACACAGACACATACATACAGGGAGGTAGGGTCACACATACATACATACATGCATATTGTGTGTGTATATATATATGTAGATATATATAATATACACACACAATATGGGGCAGCAGGAGAAACCTCCTGAAAAGGGAGGCCATCCACAGCACTCCAGGGATCGGAGGTCGGCCAGGCAGCACCCCGTCAGGTGTCAGCGGTGATAGAGCAGGTGAGTATCGGGCTCTGGGAAGGGGGGTTGGTCGGCTCCAGGGTGGCGGACGCAGTTGTGATCGCGGGGGTACACCCGCAGGGGGGGAGGGGGCTGCACTCGCGTGTGTGGATGGGTGCCTGCAGCTGTGATCGCGGGGGTTTGTATCCGCGGGAGGGGGGTAGGTGCAGCACTGCAGCTTTGATCGAGGCTAGAGAGGGGGTGCAGCTGTGATCGCAGGGGTTGGGGGGGAGGGGGCGGGTGGCAACTGTGATCGCGGGGGCTTGTACCAGCGGCGGGGGGGGGGGTGCAGCTCTGCTGCTTTGATCGAGGAAGGAGAGGAGCTGCAGCTGTGATCACAGACCTGGTCTGTGCAGCAGCTGTACGGATCCTCTCCCCCGACAGGGGCAGTACAGCCGGCAGGTGGTGAAGTAGGCGTACACTACCGACCAGTGTCCGCCTACTTATCATTCAGTTGGGTGGAACTTTCCCCCTACACTAGAATGATAGTTGATGAAAATCAAACGTTTGATTTTCTCCAACTAGTTGGAACGACCATTTTTGGACATTTTTCAGCGTGTGGGAGCAAACGGCTGACAATCGTTTGCTCCCACACACTGGACGATTATCATTCCAACCAGCCAACTAGTTGGCTGGTTGGAATGATATCGTTCTGGTGTGTGGGGGACTTTAGAGCATTCTGGAGTGAGTTCTAAGGCTGGTAAGGAAAATGATTTGGGGAACAGGTACTTCAAAGAAAACCCAGCCATTTATCGATAAAAAATATATATCCTGCCTACTGCATATATACTCTGCATAGACCTTCATGAAATCATGTGCAGTTTTTAAATGTATGTGATATTTCATCTCTCATCCTGCCTACTGCATATATACTCTGCATAGACCTTCATGCAATCACGTGCAGTTTTTAAATGTATGTGATATTTCATCTCTTGCATAGATTTGTTTGTACATGTGTAGTCTATATTGTTCAGTGAAGCATAGTTTATGGTATATATCTGGCCTGGTTTTTGCTCCAACTCAGAGCAAGTTATCTCCTTTGATCAGCAGACCAATTGAGTCAGATGTAGCCTGTCTTAATCAAGGATACAACTCCTTTATATTCAGTATAGGGGGCAGCTGGGGATGTTTGGCAGTTGGGGTTAAAAGCACCAAGTGTTAAATGCACAAAGTGTGATTACATAACAGTTAATCAAACAGTTGAACAAACATTGACCAACATCTAAGGTAATTTCAGATTTAGACAAATTTCTGTTTTAAACTAACAAACCTAATACTCACCATGTACTACACATTTCTTTTCATCAAAAAACTATTCTTTATATTTTCTCTAAGGATATAACATCCTTACCTCTCCCTGCATCTCACCTCTCTGTGCTCATTGCAGCCGTGTTGATTCACTCCCCTCCTCCTAAAATTCATGAGCTTTCTTTTCATCATACATTGACTATTACAACCTCATTGTGTCACTATAAAGAACTTTTACAACTATATCTACTTCTCTATCCTTCTGATTTTATTATCTGGTGACATATCACCAAATCCAGGCCCCACACAAATACACAGTGGTTTTAATATGGAATAAATACCCTGCAAACCCCATGTATCCCCCATCACCCTCCAAATCAATAAATGTGCCTTATGGAATTCACACTCTATCATTAGTTTACATCTGAACATCTCTTTACAACTACTATTTTCACCAATTTCTACATTTACCTGAGACTGCTGGTTCACACCTTAACCAGACAGTAACAACCATGGCTTTCCACAGACAACTACAACAACTGTCACGTAAAGTAGAATGTCAGAGGTGTAAATCTTACTCCATCTTACTTGCTCACATAATGTAAAACAGGAATCCACCCATCTGTCATTCTAACCCTCTGTTCCATGCTCACTGTCTACCCCATCTGTGTCACCCCTGTCTGTATGCCCTTTCCCTTTAGAATGTAAGCTCTCACGAGCAGGGCCCTCTTCCCTCACGTGCTTTTCCTTCCTTTACTTATATTATCTACTTTATACTCCTTAAAACAGCACCTAACCCTTGACTTTTGCCATCCTGCTACTGTTGCAACAATGTTTATATAACATGTACTTGTCCTGCAATGTCTTATACTGTATGTCAGTGTTTTCTTGTTCTGTTCAACTGTTTATGTACTTTTTGTACTTGTTAGGTGCTGCGGAACCCTTGTGGCTTCATATAAATAAAGGATAATAATAATAATATATCAGTTACAAATGTTGTCACCAGGTGGCGATACAAATCACTTAAAGTGCACTCCAACTGCTAAGGAACCAAAGAACAGGTCATCAGCTGCTACTTGTAGACATCTTGGGTACCCCGATCACTGAACCTCCCCCCATGCCACTTTTGGTTGTAGATTTTTTGAAGAACATTCCCAGCCAATATTTGAGAGAGGTGCCAGTCAATGTACTGGGTCGCGGGCCATAACACACAGGTTTATTTATTAGGCTGCCTTTCATTGATTTGTCCAGTTTGATAAAGTTAGGAAAGCAGCCGGCTTCATGTTACATGATGGTCTCTGTATTCCTAGAGATGGGCGCAGTGCGCCATAACTAGAAGCATCTAAGCCAGTGGCATAACTACTGTCCCTGCAGCCCCGTGGTGGCTTGGGGGCGCCGGCGTCAATGAAGTGAGGGGAGAAAGGCAGCCGCACTGACTGCTGTGCCTGAGCCGGAGTTACTGTCAGGTGAGCCACGAGCCGGCGGTGATACAGGGCTGCCAGCAGCGGCTGCACCTGGCTGTGTCTGTGTGTCACAGTGTGTGACTGTGAAGACAGTCAGTGCTGATCGATCCTGATGTGAGGACCACGGGCGGCCTGCGGGGGCATGGGAGCCGCGAGCCGGTTAATCACCGGTGGTGATACAGGACTGCCAGCTGGATGGATGCTGGCAGAGGAATCCTTCAGGGGCGGCTTGTGCCGCTTAGACAGTTCCCGCTGGGCCGGCTCCGTCCTCCCTTAAGTTGCTTGCAGCAGGGCTGATTTGGCTGCGTGGCTGACTGCCGTGTGATCAGAGCTCAGCCTCAATTAGCAGCATTTCCCATTCAGTCTCAAGGGGCAGCTTGTGCGCATGTGCAGAACCTCTCTGTGATGCCAAAGTATAATGGCCATGGGGGAGCTGCTGCGCATGCCTGGCTACACAGTTCTTCCCATGGGCCATTGCGGAGCCTCCTCACCTCACCGCTCTGAGTCCAGCTGGCATCCCAGGCCCTGACCCATCTCGCTCCTATCAGTGTCACTCAGCAACAGAAGAGGAGGAGGAGGTAAGGGACAAGTAAGGCTATATCACTTTTTCACTGTGTACATAATATATAGATATATTAAATAATATATACATATACTGTATACAGTGTGACAGTCAGTAAAAGTTAGAAGTACATTGTGATATATATATATATATATATATATATATACTGTGTATATATATATATATATATATAAAATAAATAAATAATCCAATGGACCGGCACTCAGATGGCAGTGCTCCAGCACATTACTGGCTCCGGTGCAATCCTGTAGGTTAAGCAGCAGCAACCTCCAACTACAGATGTGATTCAGGTGGCACTCAGAGACTTCCAATTGAATAGAAAAAATTTTATTTAATGGGTCAACGTTTCGGAGGACGGACCTCCTTTCTCAAGACAATACAGTACATCAAACGACAAACAAACATTTAAATACCTTGCACCATGTCCCAATCACTCCTCCCCGCCCGATCAGCACACGCACCTGGCTTCCGGCATCACAAGGGTATGCGTCACCACACGACGCAGCCCCTAGCCGTCACCAGGTGGCGCCCGCCGATGACATCAGTTTCAGTGTGGTTCCACCCAGACCGCTGGCATAGCAACCGTAAACACAACAAGAGCCAAATGTCAACAAGTCGGGAGCGAGCCCCACGTCATAATAAACCAAACAACAATGTGAAAAACATATTGCAATACGACACCTAAGAAAGATACAAACAACAGATATTCATAAAATACATGAAAGAGAAAACACAAAAATTATTGCTAGAATGTCAGTGGGTAACGACTCCACGGCCAAACAACTGACTACAAGTGACAAAACATACTGAAGCAGAGGTAAAATCATACTCAATGTCCTCTGCTGCATAAATAACTACTGAAATGCATCCATGATAGTCAATCATAAAGAATAATAATAGACCATTAAAACATAGGAAAAGTCAAAAACATGTATATAACATTATATATCATATCCAAAATATAAGAAAATAAAACAATCAAAACAAAATATAGCTGAAATGCCCAACAACTCCAACATAACACAAAATAAATAGAAAATTCATATAATATTACAAAATATGTAAAATAGACACATAAACTAATAATTCTAATAAAGAAGGCAAAAAAATATATATGTAATCGACCTCTCACACTCCTCTCCACCTCACTTTTCTGGGGCGCCAGAAATGTTTTGGCAGGGGAGAGCAAAATTTATAGTGACGCCACTGATCTAAGCCTACCCCATACTACAACTCCTGGCATCTCCTCTCCAAGCGCCGGTTGTATAACTTGTTTGTATATAACTAAAGGATAATGATAATAATAGTACAGGGACACACTGTTGGCTGCATGTGTTCCCAGAGCTGTGTGAGTGTTGTGTCTGTGAGTGAGGACACAGGAAGAGAGCAGTGATGTCCGCATACAGAGTCAAATCATCAAAAGCAAAGACCCCTCAGGCTTACTGATCTCTGTCATCAGGTAGGTGGTGTGGTGGGTTACTCCAGCTGCCCTCTGAGGTAGCGGCGTTCAGCAATATAGGGGCACCAAAATGAAATCATATCTTGCTCCACCAACCTAAAAACGTTGTGGCCCTCCTGAGAACAATGCATATTGGGATGGATGTCATACAATAAGCTGTCAGTTCAGAAAGACAGCATTAGATGTCATGTGCTGGCTATTCCACCTGACATGTTACATCCTACTATAGACAATGCTGTTCCTTGAATGGAAACTGTTGTTGACCACAATGTAAGACACATTAAACAAATGTAGTGCTCTTCAAGGGTCCGTTACAGTTCTTCTCACACATCACTGCTGCAGTTGCACCAAGCAGCCACTCTCAGTGCGCCAGCTCCTGTACAACTTTGCTATTGCCGGGCATATTTTTTGCCTAAAAATGTGTCAAGTCACAACGCGGTGTACTAGGATGCAGCAGGAGACTGTGCCGATTACTTTGGTATTCGACATTTGTATATCTGTGTGCGACTGAGTCTCTGAATCTCTATATGGAGTTCTACGATCCAGTGGCCACAGCTATGCCTCTACTGTACATTTGCAAGTGTAGATGCGGGCAATATACGTATGACTCTGCATCATTTGTACTTGTGGTCACTCTGATCTGGAGCATGCGCAGTTCAAATACAAATATGATTCATCCCGGCAAACAGGCCTAGATTCCACTCAGCATCAGACCAGGGGTGTATTTATAATGGGTGCAGGGTGTGCGGGGAGCACGGGCCCCTAGATACTGGGGAGCCCACACCGCACACCCTGCACCCATATTATACTTACCTCTCCGGAGTCCCATGTCGGTGCCGGTGTCTGTGCTGTACAGAAGTCTGGAAAATGGCCACCGCGGACATTTTCCCATCATTTGCGCATGCGCAGTACAGGGAAAATGGCCGACATGACCATTTTCCCGGTGACCTGCGCATGCACTATAAACTCTGGGCACACTCTAGTCTATAAGTGCAGCGCTGGCTGCGCACAGCTCAGTGTGCTGCCGGCCGCCGGACAGAGAGGAGGGGGCCCCTGACAAAGACTGCACATGGGCCCCCTCCTCTCTAGAAATGCCCCTGCATCAAACCCTATATTAGTATGTTGATTGAGAATAAAAAACACCCAAATAATACAAGGGATACTTCATGGACTGACTATGGGGCCTAATCATCATCACTTATTTTTCCCAAAAGCATGCAATAATTAACATTTTCATATACTTTTGTGAAAAATAAGTGTTGGGGCTATTCATCAAGTTCTGAAAAAGCATTTTTTTGCGGAACTTGATGGTGTTACTGAAAGCCACTTTCAGGTGGCGTGCAGACCCGACAAGCTTCACAGACTGCTGTTTACACGGCAGCCTGTGAAGCTTAACATGGCAGCCACACAGCACAGGGATCTATTCAGATCCCTTCCTGTTGTGTCTGCGTTGCTGAGCCATGGAGTTGAGCTTCGGGGCACTGCAGACATGTGGCCCAGCAAACCGAAAGAAAGAAGACATGTGAGCTAAGGATA
Organism: Taudactylus pleione; assembly: GCA_031769625.1. Lineage (NCBI taxonomy): Eukaryota > Metazoa > Chordata > Amphibia > Anura > Myobatrachidae > Taudactylus > Taudactylus pleione. The sequence continues at coordinate 13,029,813 of JAUIMM010000517.1, forward strand.
AGTAGGGGGGCCGGACACCCGTGGGGAAGGGAGGGGGGCGAATCGTACACCTGCGGGGGGTGAGTGGGGGGGCAGTGAAGTCTGCAGCCTGTCTTCAAGCTGCGCAGGTTGAAGACAGACAGTGAAAAGTTTCACACCTCCGAAAACTGCTTCGTAGAAACAGCAGTTTTTTGGAGGTGATAGTTTATAACAGGAGGCATGATGAATGCCTCCTAAACTGTGTTTGAACGCGCAACGAGTTCAAACTATAATTATCACATGTGATAATTATGTTTTGACGAATAGGCCCCTATGTGTCTTGAAAAAGTATCCAGTGCCCATCACTTTTTTCAAGCTTAAGAGTCTCACAAATAATTGGAGAAGTCTCTATTAATGTAACACAGTGATGGAGCAAGATTTGCCTATTCTTACTTTTTCAAATTCAAATTGCTGTAATTGGGTCCGATTATTACATTATTATCTTTTATTTTTAAAGTGCGACAAGATTTTCACAAATCCGTACAAGAATTATACGTAGTATCAGTGTAACTTTACAAATCAAAAGTCCAAAATTGACATAATGGAACAACATACAGCAATAAAATGATAGACTAGTGGGTCCATTCATCATGTTAATTATAGGGGGCCATAGGGAAGGAGAAGGAGGTGCGGGAGCCATCTGAAGATCCACCAGCTTTATTATATTTTTAGAGCTTGATGAATTTCGGTCCCCATACAAATCAGGGCTAAAAGGTAAGCAGGATATATCAGTGATATTTCCTGCATTGCCTTCATAATGAATAGTCCCGATCCTTCATTTCTACAAAAGTAGGTGAAAATGTTAATTATCACCTGCTTTTATAGAAATTAAGTGATGCTGAATGGACCCCTAGGTAACACAAGTACAGGGGTGAGGGAAGGGCAACTCATTATTTTGTCAATGAGCCTGTACACAAGATCCTGGAGACAAAAGCCAAGGAGCACAGGTGGTATGGAATGAGATGTAGTTTATATCATGGCAGTCGGTATGCTGGCACTCGGTATTCCGGCGCCGGAACCCCGGCACCAGTCAGAATCCTGGTGCCAGCATCCAGACCGCAGGCATCCTGACGGTAAGAAGTGGGGTTAGGGGGAGGGTTAGGGTTAAGGGTTAGGATTAGGCACTAGGGGGAGGGTTAGGGTTAGACATTAGGGGGGAGGGTTAGGCACTAGGGGGAGAGGTCAGGTTTAGGGTGTGGTGAGGGAGGTTCAGGGGTAGGATTAGAATACTTACCGACATGTATCGGTATCCTATCCCTGTTGGGATGCTGGTGTCGGTATTCTGACCGCTGGGATCCCGACTGCCGGCATCCCAGAGTGGATAGTGCAAAGGAAGGGTCCTGCACGTCAGAGCTTACATAGTACATACTAAGGGTAGATGTGAACAGCTGGAATGTGAATTGGGAAGAAGGGCCTGGCAAGAGCGGATAGGTAAATGGAGCATTACAGTATGAGGAGTGCTGGGAGTCTTTACATTAGATGTGGAACTGCAATTGACACCATCTTTTAGGTGTTGCAACAGTTTTTTTTAATGGGATTTAGCAAGAATGCTGACAGGGCCACTTAAGAACATATATATTCTTTGTTCAAAGCCGTTCTAGTGTTGTTCTTGCAATGATGCATATAAGTACACATATTTTAAGTAAATTCTAAATCTCCCTGGGATGCAAACAAGAACATAAAACACTATGTGCTATCCATAGAGTTGCACTAAGTGATTAGCACACACTCACGGGAAAAGAAATTTACTTTCAAACATCTAATGGGTTGTAGTAAAAAATGCATATATATATTTCCACTGCAAAATGATACCGAACGTGATTTACCATCTGTTAGAAATAATATCCAACTTTGTATATAAAACATAAATCATACAAATACACGTGATATATAAATATATATAACACTCTAAGGGAAAGAATTGCCTGATGATAAACATCCCAATCATTTCAGTGAGAAATAACTATTATAATCTAATATATTTCTTTAGCTCGCTATTATTCCAAGCAGCTCTAAATAGGAGAGAGAGATTTGTTTCATAACTTTAAATAGAGCAAAGCTCTGCATTTTATTCTGTTCCACGTGCTTTGCCAAGGCAACACAAGTGTAATTTAGCTTTGGATATTATGGAAGTCTCCGTGCTGTAAAACAGCAGGGTACTCAGTGCCTCATTAATAAAGAATAAACTTGGAATCTATTTACAATACACTTTTTAGTTATTTACACTCAGTTGTACGTATGTAATATACTATTTCAGCTGTCTGCAGAACAGGGAAAAAAAGCAGAATCAAGATGTAATGGAGATTAAGGCAAATTATGGGATAGAAAACTTTTATTATCTAAAAGCAAAGTATTATTTGCCCAGTACAAGCTGTGCACTGCATTATGTAAACCTTCAAATTAATTAAGGTTTCCCATATGAAGGAAAATAGTTAGAAAACCTGCTGTCCATCAGCGGTTGTTGAACTATAATTTAGTTGTTGTCAACAACAAGTACAATTAGGTTTTTAGTTTGTCTTTTCAGTTAACACCCAAACGACTGATCAACCTTTTAGAGTAGAGGTTCTCCAATATTTTATATTCCTTTATTTTTACACTGACATACACATGTAAAACGGCAAGTGTTTTGTCACAGATTTCCACTCATTATGGGGCCTATTCATCAAGACTTAATTTTTACAAAAGCAGGGGAAAATGCACATTTTCACCTGCAATTGTAAAAATTAAGTATTTGGGTATTCACAGATATCTCCTACTTACCTTCCCCTTGCGGAATGGCCCGATGTCCCCATATTCTAGTATGGGGACAGAATTCATCAAGCTCCGAAAATATATTTTCTGAGCTTGAGTGCGGGAGCATTCGCCATCTTCAGTCCCAGGTCGCGCCCCGCATGTGCCCCTGTCCGGCTCCTTCCACAGGAAGTCGGGGCTCTTGTGCGCATGCGTGACCTGTAGGTCACGCATGCACACTCCCGTCACTGCTCCGAAAGGAGCAGTGAAAAGATTCACAGCTCCGAAAAGGAGCAGTGAAGCCGCTCATGGGACAGCTGATTTTTGTATCAGCTGTCACCGCACCAAAGCATTGATGAATTTCTCTGAAAGTCGTGGCAATTCGGGGTCCAATGATTAACATCATGAATAGGCCCCTATGTATTGTGTTAGTGTTAGTAGTAGGTCATAGTGGGTTCCAGTGTTGGATTTTACCAAGGGGCTGCAGGGCCCTCAGTGAGCTCTACACACTATGACTGGCAGTGACTTCCCAATGTAAGCACTACCAGCCAATCACATACAGGAGGTGATTTCTACCCCTGGGACCGTCATTCAAGGCTGCGATTAATATAGAGCGTGATTCCAGTGGGAAGCCACTCCCTGGCCTTTCGGCAGCTCTACCCGGTATTTAGGGGCTGCAGCAGATGCAGTCTATAGAAGCCGGTGATTTGTGCACCATTTTTCCGGCGTTTTGCGCATGCGCAGTAGACTCCAGGCACACTCTAGTGCCCAGAGTCTACTAATGCTCTGGTGGCCGGCCAGCCGGCGTCAGTCGGCTGCCGTCTATCAGGAAGAGTGGAGGGGGCCCCGGATGGGGAATGGACACGGGCCCCCTTCTCTCTAAAGACGCCCCTGTGCGCATGCATGGAAATAATATCGATCCCAGAAAAGGTTGCTATTATTTCCATGATTTTTAAGTGTATTAAATAAAATTATGCAGATCCCATGTCGATCCAAATTGATATGGGACCTTCAATTGGCTATCCCTTATCAAGAATGCAAGTGCCAGTTACTACATGGGGAGGCTACAATAGAGGGGAATGTCCTAAATGTGGATTCTTTCACTTTTAATAAATGCTGTAAACTAGACCATAGCAATCTGGGATTTCAAAATATGTCTTGACTGAGACATATCCAGAGTTTTAGTTATAGGGTAAAATAAATCTAATACCCCTTTCAGACATACCGAGGGAATTTGGCCTGCTCGGCGTATGTCTGAAAGGTGCTACCCGGGAATTTACTCCCGGGCTTCACCAAACAGCTCCTGATTGGCCGGCCACTGCTGCCTGCTGCATGGTGATGACATCAGCAGCAGCAGCAGCCGGAGAGAGACAGGAGAGACACCACACATATTGCAACAGAACCGTGATCTGGAATTGGTGAAGAGAGGGGACAGGAGAGGGAACAGGAGAGGAGTGGCAATAAAGGCCTTTATTAAATAAAACTTCTTTTGAAAACACAAATGTTGTGCCATAATTTTTTGTAAGTTACACCATTGAATTAACGTTGCATGACCTCATTAATGTGTGCAAGAATGCGTCCACCTTAAATGAGAAAACTGTGATTTTCTGTTTAAAAAACAGAAAAATCCTGCTTATGTCTGAAAGAGTACATAGAGGGAGGGGCCTTAGATTGCACACCCTAAGCACAATGTGAGGTGCTACTAGCTGAGACTTGTAGTGCTGCAAGCAAAAAAAAAAAGGAGACAGATGCAAGTGCACACTCTAACTATGCTGAACCTAATAATAACACTGCTAAATTGCATCCAAGAGGTTCTGAACATAATAATGGCCATAATTATGGGCCCGCCCATTGCGTCCAGGTGACCTCTATCAGGCAGGTCCCTAACACTCCTATGGAACAAACACAGGGCACGGGACCCCCCAGGCCAACCCAGCAGAACCGCCCCACGGCATCACACTAATGTGAGATTTAAGCCTATATGTCTGAATTTCCCAGGTAGAAGCTGTAGTGTATACAAAACAGAAAAACTTTTGCTATCGGCGCTAACAATAATATACTGCAGATTTATGTGTGCAGCAAATAAACCAAAGGGGGTTTTGTCATGATTTGATCAAAGCATTTAAGCCTGCAGCCCAGCGTCAAGGCACCACATTTTTCTGCAGGTCCCTAACACTAGCATATATGCCTAGCACATCATTACATTGCAGTTAAATGTACTCACCTCCTAGATACAGAGAGACACATCTATACAGGGGATGGCTGGAAGCCACACCCAAATAGGCCTTTTATAGCCTTAATTGAAAGCTGTAGTGTGATAGGGGGTCTCGACCAAATATCCGTGAATTTGCACAAGAGAAATTCCCGGGCCTGAGGAGGAAATTTCCTGGGTCGTATGTCTGAAAGGGGTATAAGTTGAATATTTATTACTTGTACATTACTACATACCGTCTTTTCAGCATCTTTTTATAATAAGATGAAACAAAAAACAGAAAAATGTGCCCATGCTTGGTTTTACCCATATTGTATGTGGTACCAGCTACAGTATGTGTGTATATCAATTGTTATAGTCGTTGGTGAGTAGGTGGTGTACTGGATGATCGATATCGATCTTCCAGCACACCCGGGAGATTGAACAACGATATCGTTATCGTTGTCGATCATCCTGTCTGTACCCACCACAGTGATTGGGGACCCATAGCGTTAAGAAGGAAGTTTAGTTGTTTTAACAAAATCTGAAAAAAATATCCATGCTATTTTTGCTAGATTCACCCAGATTTGCAGTGACAGTGATAGCGCCAACAACAATTGTCTTCACGTTTTGTATACATAAATATAATTTATGTATACAAAACGTGAAGACAATTGTTGTTGGCACTATCAAGGCCTATGTGGGCGTGGCTAACAAGTCAGCCCTTGTTTCTATGTTCCTCTCTGTATCTGAGAGGTGAGTGAATCTGAAATCTAAAAGTGTGTGAAGAATACTAGGACATGCAAGTGTAGTGACTTGCAGAGATTCCAGATCTCTTGCCAATGGACTACAAGCTTAAATGCTGTGATCAAAATATGAACAAAGGACCTGATTCAGACCCACTCGCAAGCGGGTCAATGGTGACCCAGTGCGCACGCAAGGCGCGCGCCACGCGCGTGCGCAAGCCCGTAGTGAGTGAGAACTTCACTCACTCCTGGGCTCGCAACAAAACGGGGCAGCTGTCGATGTTGCTCGACAGCTCGCCCCGTTTTGTAGGCGGGTAGGAGGGGTGGCTGCAGAAACGGAGCCCTACTGACATCACTCGTGATTAGAGCAGGAAGTCCACTCGGCATTGCGAGTGCTGAGACCCTACTACAGGGTCTCCTCGCAATGTCGATGGTCGCGATAATCGCAACCATCTCCAGCCCGCTCACACAAATTGTGGGTGGGCACCCACAACTTAGCGAGCGGGCAGAAAAAAACAACAACTCCGCCCTGATTTAGAGCGTGCGCTCGCAAATAGAGAGCGCCTCTGAATCAGGCCCAAAGTCCCCAAGCTTTTCTTTGCACGTGTGCAGTGCAGTTAGGTTGAGTATGATATCCCGGTGGCTGAATAGCCACTGGTTCAAATACAGATGCTGGAAGCCTGACTACCTGACTATGGGTAGTAGGGATGTGCGCTGACCCCCATGTTTTGGTTTTGGATCTGTATCTCCTTCGAGGTTTTGGATCTGGATTTGGTTTTACAAAACCACCCTTGCGTGTTTTGGTTTTGGATCTGGATTTTTTCTACAAAATCATAAAAACAGCTGAAATCACATAATTTGGGCCTATTTTTGTTCGTACAGTATTATTAACATCAATAACATTTATTTCCAGTCAATTTTAACCACTTCACAGCTTACAGTATTGATTTCATCCAGTTTAGGCCAAAAGTTTGCATCCAGCTAGCAGGCTGAATAAGCTAATCGACAGCAGTGGGCGGCAGTTGAGCTTCCAACATGGCACAGAGTGTCACTGCAGTGGCAGACAGGATGGCAGTTTAATAAACTATAAAATAAAAAATGTCAGGCAGCAATGCCCCAAACAGCACATAATACAAAGAATAGACGTGCAAGATAGAATTGTCTTTGGGCCTTTCCACCCACCATTATGTTGTATATAGTAAACAGGACATGCACAGTTTAACAAACTAATCACTTCAGCGACAGGGACTGCCAATTGTGACTGCAGCAATTGGTCCGTTTGGGCCCCCACAATACAAGCTACCAACGGGCAGCTGACATTGCTGGCAATGATCTCTTCATTCACAAACTGGCTTTACAAAGGCAAGATGTTGTCACCATCATTATCCAATTCCTCACCCTCATCAGTGTGTACATCATCTTCACACAATATTAATTAGTCCCTGCTGGAATCCACCATTACAGCCTCAGACGCCTCTGTACTTTTTTTATCTAATTGGTGGTAAAGGGTCTTCCTCATGAAATTTGTAGTTCATTTTGATGAACATCATCTTTTCCACATTTTGAGGAAGTAGCCCCCTACACCGATCGCTGACAAGGTTCCCTGCTGTGCAGAAAACTGTTTTTGAGTACACACTGGAGGGTGGGCAGCTCAAGTAAAGCAAAGCAAGTATGTGCAAAGGCCTCCAAATTGCCTTCTTTTCCTGCCAGTAGTGAAATGGACTGTCTAACATGCCTATTTGGACACTATCAATAAAAAGGTCCTCAACCATTCTTTGAATGGTGACCGTATCAGATGGAGTCACAGTAGAGGTCTCATTAATTGTAGGCAATTCTTTTAGACCTGGCCAGATGTCAAAACTTAGTTGTATTGACTCTGCATCACCAATAGGTCTTTTTTTCTGAAAGTTTAGTTTTTTCCTGGCAGACGCACTTGCTGGAGAAACTGAAAGAGGAGTCATTGCTGCATCACGTGCCACTTTAGCTGACAATTTCCTTACCAACAGCTCTTTGCATCTCTTCAGATCTGTGTCCGCTAAAAAGAAGAAAGACACTACATATGACTTAAATCTTAGGATCCAGCACGGTCGCCAAAATGTATTGATCCGATTGTAAGATTCTGACAACCCTTTGATCCTGACAAAGCAAATAAAGGACTTGATCTACAAGTCCAACATACTTAGCGGAATCACTTCATTTCGCTTCATTTCAGCTCCTCCTTCAGTGTTTCAAGCTGCTATTCCAACAGTCTAAGAGGAATTACCTAACTCAAGCTGGCAGTGTCTGAATTCCCCTCACATGTGACTAATTCAAAGAGTTTCAGCACTTTGCACAACACAGAAAGTATTTTCCACTGAGCATGAGTATGGTACATTCCCCCTTCTCTTCCTATGTCATAGATCGCTGAGTAGCTTTGGATGGCTTTTTGCTGTTCTTCCATCCGTTGAAGCATATAAAGGGTGGAGTTCCACCTTATAACTACCTCTTGCTTCAGCTGATGACAGGGCAAATTCAACATTTCTTGCAGGTGCTGCAATCGTCTACATGCTCCTGCTGAATGGCGAAAATGTCCCAAAATTTTGCAGGCCACAGAGAGCATCTCCTACACAGCCCTGTTATTTATTTATTTTTTTTAAAGTCACCACCAAATTGATTATGTGAGCAAAACTTGGGACCTGTTGGAATTCACCCTGCTGTAATGCTCTCACAATATGTGTGGTGTTGTCAGAAATCACAAATTTCGAGGAGAGTCCAAGCGGGGTAAGCCATTTTGCAATGACTGCCCTGAGTTTTTCTAAGAGGTTGTCAGCGGTATGCCTCTTAGTGAAACCGGTGATACACAGAGTAGCCTGCCTCTGAATGAGCTGCTGTTTTTTAGATGCTGCTGCTGCTGTTGGTGCTGCTAAAGGCAATACACCCACCCAGTGGGCTGTTACAGTCATGTAATCTTGTATTTGCTCTGTTCCACTTGTCCACATATCTGTGGTTAAGTGGACAGCAGGTACAACAACATTTTGGAGGACACATTAAGGGCCTGATTCAGAGCCGTTCGCTATTTGTGGTCGTTCGTTCAAAAACAAGGGGTGGCTATTCAAATGATCCGTTCGCAAATTGCAGTCTGTTCCCACCTCTAAGTCTGAACGAGCGAGCAAAACATACGCTCGTTTATTTGATAAAAACGCCCCCTGGCCGCACGCACCATACGTCATGTCCGCTATTTATTAGATTAATCGAGTACATCGTACAGCGTATGAACTGCTCGCTATTCTTGTGGTTGGTGTTTTCAACCGCTATTTTGCGAGCAGTTCTGAGTTAAAAAAAACCAAGTGACGTGGTCAATGACGCTGCTGTATTAATTATGCACTCCCTTAAAACGCCCGTTTTGACCTTTAAGCACGCCTGCGTTCGGATCTCCACTCCCCGTTTTCAAGCACCTTCCCCTGTTACCACCCACATACGCCTCATTCTGTCACTCAAAATAGCAGGCCCTCGCTATATTGCGTACCAACGATTTTCGGCCGCACTGACTGGTTCGCGCATGCGTACTAAAAACCGTACGCATGCGCAGATGTGCGAACATCGCTTGGAACGAGCGTACTGCCGCTAGCGAGTGGCTCTGAATGAGGGCCTAAGTTTTTTTAACGTCCCTATACAGGCTGGGTATTGCTTTTCTAGTGAAGTGGAACCTAGATGGGATTTGGTAGCGGGGACAAATGACATCAATTAACTGTCTAAAACCCACTATACTAATGGCAGAAATCGTACGCACATCTAATACCATCATAGATGTTATGATGTCAGTGATCCGTTGTGCAACTGGTTGGCTGTTGTCATACTTGCTACCCCTTGCAAAAGATTGTTTAACAGTCAATTGTTTTTTTAACTACTACTAGTAGTTTTCCTGGTCCCCTGTTACTTTTTTAGCCAAAGTTTCTGTGTCAGGATGCGGCTTGGGATCAGCCGCTACTCACCTCCGTGCCGGTGTCCTTGGGCTTAGGTGTTCAGTCACTGGGAAGGGAGGTGAGTGGTGACTGAGCTTTCTCCCAAGGGTCTGCTAGGGCTTCCTTCCGTGCATGCGTTCTGGTTCCCGGGGTGCCAGGCATGGGTGCAGCCATGTTGGTCCATATCACCTGACTAGTCTCTCCCAATAGTAGTCCTGCGGTCACTCAGCTAATCCCCTGATCCAATGACCAGCTACCTAAGGGTATTTAAGTCTGACTCCAGGAACAGGAAACTGCTGTTCAACTTCACTGTTCCAGTGATTATTATGCTCTCCGGTGTTTTCCACTAAGTATCTCCAGTGTGTTGTTTCAGCCCTCACACTGACCTCCAGGGTTACTTGTAGTAGCTCTCATGCTAATTCTCAGTGTGTTACTTTAGCTCTCTCACAGAACTCCAGTGTTTCAGTTACTGGTTGTCTTTCAGTGTGCTGCTCAGCTCCTAAGCTGCCTCTCTGTGTTACATGTGTCAGCCTTCAAGCTTATTACTAATTTAGCTGTCTAGCTGCATCCCTGTTTACTTTGCTCCTATAGTGGATTCTACTGTGACTGCGTCTCAGGCTCCGCAGTGTTCCTTCCCTGTGAACCCTCCTTGTGACTACCACTGCTGTTCAGCTATTCATAGCTAGGGCTGGCTACCTTTGGTTCTCAGTATTACATATCAAGTACTGAATACCATCGATTCCCAGTGTTTCATATCAAGTGCTGGTTACCATCACCATTCAGCATCTCATACCAAGTATTGATTACCATCGATTCTCAGTGTCTCATTCCAAGTGCCAATTACCATCGAATTGCAGTGTCTCATTCCAAGTGCTGATTACCATCAATTCTCAATGTCTCATTCCAAGTGCTGATTACCATCAATTCTCAGGGTCTCATTCCAAGTGCTGACTATCATAGATTCTCAGTACTGGCTACCATCGCCACTCAGCACCTCATACCAACTATCGATTGCCATCGCCACTCAGCACCTCATACCAACTGTCGATTACCATCGCCATTCAGCATCTCATACCAACTATCAATTACCATCAATTCTCAGTGTCTCATTCAAAATGCTAACTACCATCGATTCTCAGTGTCTCATACCAACTATTGACTACCATACCCATTCAGCATCCCACACCAACTATTGATTACCATCGATTCTCAGGGTCTCATTGTAAGTGCTGACTACCATCGATTCTCAGTGTCTTATACCAAGTCCTGATAACCATCACTATTCAGCATCCCATACAAGGTGATTACCAGTGCATCTCACATATCAGTCTTTGGAGCATCATCCTTGCACATCAGTGTTTATATAGTCCTCCCATATTTATCTGTGTTTTCTCCAGGTACCTGCCTCAGGGGCCGCAACCTGTTCACTTGGTGCAGCGAAACCCACATCCCGCTTGGAGGGGTCAATGGTGAACACCATCGAGTGGACTAGACTCCGTGCCCTGGGGTAGGTCTCCCAAACACCTGGGAGAGACATATGAAGAGGACGTATATATTGCCTTCCCATTTCCACTCACCCACTAGCCTTAGCCCACCGGCCCAAGTTCCTGCAGTTGAAGCCTATGTACATCCAGACGTGACATTCTGAATTTTATAAACACTTTGGATGGATGCGCTGTAGATGACGTAACAAGGAGGTACCTAGATGGTTAAGGTCCCTACCTCTACTTACTCTGGCATGACAATGGGTACAGATGGCTCGGCAATTGTTGTCTGGATTTGGGTAGAAATGATTCCACATATAAGAAGTAGATTTTTTGGTTTTATCCCCAGGTATGACAGTGTGCTTTTCCTTATCATGGGCAACAACTGTTTCCACTGGGTCTGATTTACACAAACAATATTCTCATTAACAACATCCTCATTATCAGCATCCTCAAATCAGCATCCTAAATAAAGGCCACGGCCTTAGCCTTTCCTTGCCACTTCGTGTGGTGAAAGGCATATTGCCAATATTATGTCTTTTTGCAGAAAACTTTCCCTTTGATGTTTCTTCCTTTAAATATTACATTGCAGTATCAATGACCTACAGTAGTGGTGGCGAACCCTGGCACTCCAGCTGCTGTGGGACTACATATCCCAGCATGCACTGCCACAGTTTTAGCATTCCCTAATAGCAAAACTCTGGCAGTGCATGCTGGGATATGTAGTTCCACAGCAGCTGAAGTGCCAGGGTTCGCCACCACTGACCTACAGTGTCACAATGTTTTCTATGAATAATGCACTGCATTTCCACTTACAGTGTCACAACATAATTTATGAATACACTGCGCTACCACTTACAGTGTCACAATATTTTTTATGAATAATACACTGCGCTACCACTTACAGTGTCACAATGTTTTATGAATAATACACTGCATTTCCACTTAGCGCAGTGTATTCATAAAAATATTGTGACACTACCACTTACAGCATCACCATATTTTTTATGAATAATACACTGCGCTACCACTTACAGTGTCACAATAGTTTTTATGAATAATGCACTTTGCTACCACTTACAGTGTCACAATATTTTTTATGAATACACTGCGCTACAAATTACAGTGTCACAATATGTGTAAATTACACTGTGGTTCTACTTACAGTGTCACAACTCACAATATGTGTATGAATATTGCTCTGCACTACACCTTATAGTGTCACAATAAGTGTATAAATATTACACTGCAGTCTGACCGACAGCATCATAGCAAATAAAATGTATAATATAGAACACTGGGGTGCAGCACAAAAAAATTATTTAAAAAAATTTTTTTTTTTTACACTGGGCACCATTTGACAGAAAGAGCACGGCTGGATGGACATAGCAGCCCCTGTCCCTGGATGGACACATCAGTCCCTGGATGGACACAGCAGCCCCTGCCGCTGGATGGACACAGCAACCCCTGGATAGACACAGCAGCCACTGCCGTAAATGGACAGAGCACCCCTGGATGGACACAGCAGCCCTTGCCCCTCGATGGACACAGAAACCCCTGGATGGACACAGCAGCTCTTGCCCCTCGATGGACACAGAAACTCCTGGATGGACACAGCAGCCCCTACCCTGGATGGACACAGCAGCCCCAGGGTGGACACAGCAGCCCCTGCTCTGGATGGACAGAGCAACCCTGGATGGACACAGGAGCCCCTGCCCTTGGATGGACACAGGACTCCTTAATGGATACAGCAGCCCCTGCCCTGGATGGACACAGCAGCCCCTGCCCCTGGATAGACAAAGAAACCCCTGGATGGTCACAGCAGCCCCTGCCCTGGATGGACACAGCAGCCCCTATATGGACACAGCAGCCCCTGCCCCTGGATGGAAACAGCATCCCCTGCCCTAGATGGACATAGCAGTCCCTGGATAAACACAGCAGCCACTGCCCTTGGATGGACACAGCAGCCCCTGGATGGATAGAGCACCCCTCTGCTCACTACACTCTCCACAGCCAGGGTGAAAATGGTACTGATTACCGGGTACCTATATAGTATCCAAAACCCGTGAGAATCCGACAGTGGGAGGATGATGTTTTGCCTCGTTTTGGGATCCAAGTCAGGCGGGGAAAACCCGACACGACTCGGATCCCGGCCCAGATTGTGAAGTTCGGGCGGGTCCGGTTCTCTAAATACCAGACCTGCTCAACCCTAATTGCAACCAGTACAATACTGCAATTAGGTGTTCTCAGCACTTCACGATAGCTGTATTTATTAAGTAGACATTACTACCATTCATTGCCGCTTTTAGGTGTTCTCAGCACTTCACCATAGCTGCATTTGTTCAAATGGACATTACTACCTGTATTTTGCTATGACCAGGTGTTCAACTTCTTATTACCTTACTAATGCTGTATTTGTTCTATGATATTACTAAAATTTTTTTGCTATTACTTGCAGTTTTCAGCACTTTACCACTGCAGCATTTATTAAGAAGATATTACTACCATTCATTGCTGCATTTAGAGGGATGTAGTTTGGAAGCCAACGGTCTAAATACCGACCGCTGGCTTCCAGACGTTCTAATCCCGGTGTGGTACTAATGACAGGTGTCTAAATCTAGACGCCTGTCATTAACCAGACGCCAGGAGACCGACGCCCAGCATCCCGATCGAAGTGGTGCTGGGCGCGGACAGCCACGGGAGGGTAGGTTTAGGTCTCCCCGGGGGGACTTAGGGATAGGCACCCCCCAGGATGTAAAGTTTAGGCTAGGGGAAGGGAGGGTTAGCCACCCCCCCGAGGGACTTAGGTTTAGGTGGTGGGGAAGGGGGGGGTTAGGTTTAGGCACTTGGGGGGGAGGTTAGGGTTAGGCACCCCTAAGGGAGGGTTAGCGGGGGGGAATTAGGTTAGTGATACTTACCTTAGGGACGATCAGGATTTTCACCCTTGCCGGGCTGCCGCTGTCGGGATTTGAACATGCGTCCGGCGGTATTACCTACTACACCCCTTTTAGATGTTCAAAAGCACTTCACCTTAGCTGCTTTTATTCTGTGTACATTACTCACCTGTACATTACATCAGTATGGTGTTCTCCTTCACCATAGCTATATTTATTAAGTAGACATTACTACCATTCATTGTTGTATTTAGGTGTTCTTAGCACTTCAACATTGCAACCAGTGGTATCCCTCCCTGTGGTGTCACCTGGTGCGTGGCGCTTGGCTCAGCATGGTCCCTCGGGGAGGGGCGTGGCTTTGCGGCCTTAACCCTCGTGCTTATTACTTGGGGGAAAGGGGGGTGTAGGAGGTCCCTGTGTACAGTGCCAGCTCCCTTAGTGTCAGGAGCAGAGTGCTGCACTTAATGCTACAGTACAGCACCCGGCTCCTGTCACTGTGGGGAAGCTGGCACCTTGGTGACATCCCTTGGAGGGTGACACACAGGTGCGAACCTTGCCCCTGCACCCCCTTGTGACGTTACTGATTCCAGCATTTTTAGGTAGACATTACTACCATTCATTGCTGCTTTTAGATGTTCTCAGCTCTTCACCATAGCTGCATTTATTATGTGTACATGACAGCCTGTACATTTTTGCAATTAGATGTTTTCAGCACTTCATCAAAGCTGTATTTATTTGTAGACATTACAACCATTAATTTCTTTTAGTTGTTCTTAGCACTTTACCATAGCTTAATTTGTTCTATGGACATTTCTAGCTGTATTTTATTACTACCAGGTGTTCTCAGCACTTTACAATTGCAGTATTTATTAAGTAGACATTACTATAATTCATTGCTGCTTTTAGATGTTTTCAGCACTTCACCATAGCTGCATTTACTCTTTGGACATTACAATATGTACATTAATGCAATTAGTTGTTATCAGCACTTCACAATAGCTGTATTTATTAAGTAGACATTACTACCATTCATTGCTGCTTTTGAGTGTTCTTAGCACTTCACCATAGCTGCATTTGTTTTATAGACATTACTCCTGTATTTTACCACTATCAGGTGTTCTCAGCACTTCACCATAGCTGCATTTGTTCTATAAACATTACTACCTGTGGACATTACAATCTGTACAATAAAGCAATAAGTTGTTCTTAGCACCTCTTGAAGAGGGCAACTAATTCGGAGACCCAAAAACCGCTACCTGAAGCATCATGGCAAACCTAATAAACAAACATAAAAGGTGATGTGAAAAGCAACTATGTGTATTAAGTTGTGATGCCCTGAGGAGGCCCAGCCAGACCAGCCCCAGGGGCCCTATGCCCAAACGCTCACCCCAAATGTAAAATATCCCAATTATAAGGCCTCATGATAAAGGCACATATATATTTTGTCAAATTTAAGGCCTCATGATAAAGGCATATACATAAATTCATCCAAATTTAGAGCCAGCTTACCTGGGAGTCACCCCTGGGAACTCCAACTAGCACTACTAGAACCAGCATGCCCTAGTAATGCTGGCTCCTTCATGCAACTCATAACAAACAAACAAAAATGGCAGCTGTTCAATCAATCTAGAAGTACTAATCAGGTGCATGAAAGGGAGGGGTCATACTAACTAGAAAAAGGAGGGGGGTTTAAACCCCTATTGTTCCTCAGCACACTGAATAATACCTGCAAAAATATATGAAGACTATAAGGTCATAGAAATTCAGAGATATTAGTTGCATGCATTTGCAAATACATGGGAGGCTGCTAGGCCACGTCACGGCTTCTCTGTAACTAGCAGTCCCTAACGCTAACGGGTTCACGTCCGGGGTGCTGTGTACCCCAAAAATAACGTCCAGCACAGGACCCCCCCAGGGCATCACACGAAAATGGAAAAAGAGTGACAGTGCAGTGTATAGATGTGTGCGAGTAATCAATGTGTGGAATAAGAGGCTAAAATAAATGTGAAAAAATACATGAATAATAAACAAACATAAAAGGTGATGTGAAAAACAACTATGTGTATTAAGTGATGATGCCCTGAGGAGGCCCAGCCAGAGCAGGCGCCTGAAGGAGATCCGTCTGAAGGAGATCCGCCGCCTACAGCTGGACGGCCGGGGGGCGGTACCAGATTCGACACAGAAGCAAGCCGTTTCAGGGTGATGCCCCAAATATTCCTGAGGGCAGAACTCAGGGTAGCACGCCGCAAATATATAATGAAAAATCCACCTGCCAATTATGGTAGGAGCAATAGGCCTCTGCACCCGTGCCTCCGCCCCGAGTGCCGCAAGCGCTGGCCAGCCTGTCTGATCAATGGATGACCCAGTCATGGAAGACTGGGATGCTAGTAAAGGGGTCAAAAACGCTGACCCAAGATAACAGCATATGGAGGGCAGCAATAGCAGCAGCTGGGTCAGTAGTGGGGGGGGGGACTCTACAACCAAGGGAAACAATGCAGCCGACACGGGTGTAACAAGCAGGAGAGTAGAGATGGTGGTTCCAGTGGAGCATGAGATGTGCCATCCCAAGTTCCGTAATGCATGGGGCGCTACATAGTATGACGGCCGCCTATTTGTTTTCTGGTTAGTTTGCACTGTAAGCTAAATAAGTTCCGAATATTTATTTATTTTAATTTTTAAATTATTAGTAGACCCGGAATAAAAATAATGATGGAAGACAGAATCTGACATGGTTAGTAGTACTCACATTAATATGCAATGTATATTTGTGAAAAAGGAGCATAGCTGAGAATGGAGCTTCCCATAGGTGTTCTCACTTCAGTAATAGCTACTTTGGGCAGAAATTGCAATAATAATCTCTGTACCCTGTGGAATTTTTACTGTAGCACATGTATTTTATCAATGAAAGTTAAATGCTCAGAATAATACAATCTCCTCTATTGACTAATAAAAACAATGATTCAAAGGAGATAAAAGTTTAATACTAGGTGCTATACATAAATAGAGCAATGTCAAAGCAGTTACACCTGAATGTCAGTGCATCACTAAAGCATTCTATTCCCCCAATGGGTCCTCAATGCCCAGCAGAAAATACTGCCACTGTTTTTGCTGTTGTTTCTTGTCACTACAGTATGCGAGCCCGCAAGCTTAAGTACAGGGAGTGTGTGTGTCGGGAGCGCTATGACATACACTTTACAGGCATCATGGTCCACCGTCTGGTAACAACTGACGCAGTGTTTGATAGTCGACCAGGCAGCCCCTGGGTTGGCGGAGCCAGGACTGCCTAGCTCCATGCATGGGAGACTAAATAACTGCTTTGTAACTGTGCACTGTGGTAGAGGAGAGCCCACCACTACTGGACACACACGCGACCTCTGCGCTAGAAAGGAGGGGCCTGCTTGTACCTCTCGCTTGGGCAATCCTAACAGCCCTTGATTGTAAAGGAACAGGGATCAGTGGCAAACGCGGAACTGCAACAGAAGGGTTTCCAAATGCCTGATTGCAACATTTACCATTAAGAGAGCATAATCAGCACTGAAAAAAAAAAAACAGCTATAACAGACATCATACGAATGTACGGATTGAAATAATTCTGGCCTATGCAGGACCAGCAGACACGGTAAGCAATTATATGTATAAGTAGGGCCATCCTATCTGACGAATAACGGAGGGCTTGAATAAGCCAGGAGTGACTTAAACCAGGAGGCTGGGCTTTGGCCAGGGGTGGTGATCATGGGGTTGGGTGCCAACCTATTAAATCCTTAGTGGGTGGAGTAGGGATAGAGCTTATTTAAGGCCAGGCTTACAAGCTTGAGGCCTCATTCCTGATCGTTTGGTCAGGTACTGTGCGCCTACACCTTACTCTAACTTTGTATTCCTTCTTAAAACTTTAATTCCTAATTTCTCCTTTCATTCCCTCTCTGTCCCTCTCTTCTCTATCTTTCTCTGTGCTGCTATCCTCTCTTTCTGTCCCTGCGCCTGAGCAGCTTCCCTGTGCCGCGTGTACTG
The DNA here is from genome assembly GCA_031769625.1 of Taudactylus pleione. Classification (NCBI taxonomy): domain Eukaryota; kingdom Metazoa; phylum Chordata; class Amphibia; order Anura; family Myobatrachidae; genus Taudactylus; species Taudactylus pleione. Next base: position 13,047,825 of record JAUIMM010000517.1, read on the forward strand.
CACTAAGCCGGCTCCATGGACCGCCCGCGGCGCTCCGCACCTCCCCCTGCCCGCTTCTCATCTTTCCCAGCGGCTGCTGGAGCTGACCCCGTATTAGAGCCTCGGTGCCCGGTATCATCGTTGAGCCATGCGGCAGCTCCTGCTGGAGGGCGTGCGTCACGGGGCTCACAGCGTCGCGCTCCAAGTGCGCGCATCACCCGGTGACAGACACGGCGCTCTACTAGTGTGGCCTCCTCTCTGGGCGCTGCTCTTACCTCCGGGCATGCCCCACGGCGGCAGCACGGATGGCGCTGCCTCCCCTGCTAGCGGCCACCATTTTAGGTCCCGGAGGGGCGGGGCCTGTGGGTTCTATGAACGCGGCCCCTCCTGTGCTGCTAGTTGCTGAGCTACCTATATCTGCCACTGGCCCTCTGCCTTCTGTGGCTGGCACAGTGGCTCCCTCCCCCTGCTGTTATTCCACCTCTGATGACACCAGCGACTCTAGCCCCTCCCAGAAAGCTCGCAAGGCGCGCAAGCGGGCTGCTAAGTTTGCTAGGATTGAGGCCGACAGGTACTCGTGGAGGCCTCGGCTTACTCGCCACGCCTCACGTGATGACAAGGCGCCCGCAGACAGTGCTGACACAGGGGTGGTACATTGCACTAACACCGAGGCTCTGAGGGGCCTCTGCCCTAGCCTTAATGACAAAATATGGAAAGGGCGTTATGTTGATGTATTCTCCCTTACGGATAACATGAGCAAGGAATTGCGAGCCGCTAAGTGCAAAGGCGGTATTGGTTTGGAAGCTTTCCAGACTTATTATAATTGGCGGGCTGGGTTATTTGTCTTCTCGGCCTGCTATTTGGAAACCTGCCCCACGGAGCACCCCAATATCATTTGGAACTTTCACCTTATTCATAGTATGCAAAGGTCCGGCCGAGGGGTTGCATGGCTTGTTTACGACGAAGAATTTCGTCGTAAGCAGGACAGGCTCCCTATTATTGATTTTGGGTGCAAGGATGTCGAGGTTTGGCTCAACGTCACTCAGGGTCCCAAATTTTCCCCAGCAGCAGTTAGCCAGCGGAAAAATTAGGCACTAGCTGGCCGGTCCCGTCCAATGGTAGTAAGGGTAAGTGCTTCGCACTTAACGCAATGCAGTGTTCGTTTGGCCAGCGGTGTCGTTTTCGCCACCTCTGTAGCAAATGCGGCAATGCCCACCCAGCTTCAGGAGGCTCGAAGCCTGTTGCTTCCCTGGCCCCCAGAAAGCCTGCTGGCCCCGGGCCTGCTAGTTAAAGCTTTCTCCCCTGTTAAGCTCGATGCCATGGCCAAATGGCTCATTTGGTATCCTGACGCAGTTGCGGCGTAGTTTTTGAGTGAAGGTTTTCAGTTTGGTTTTCGTTTGCCGATAGCTTCAGTTGTGCCTGGGGGTTCACCACAGAACCTGCGATCGGCAATAGAGCTGCCGCACGTCGCTAGGGACAAAGAGGGTCATTCAGAGCGCCGATACGCTCGGACCGGGTTGATGGCCCCAAACATAGCATGCGTATGACGTGACGGCGCCATCGTGCGCATGCGTGAGACCCGCTACGACCGACAGCGCCGGTCGTAGCGGGTCTCGATCCAAAGGGGGCGAGCTGTCGATGTTGATTGACAGCTCGCCCCGTTTGGAAGGCGGGCCGGGGGGGTGGCAGCCTAAATGGAGGCGTTCCCATGGGAACGCCTACCATTTGGGGGCGGCCCCACTGACATCACTAGTGATGTCAGTGGAGAGCTTCCGGCTCTGACAGAGCCAGAAGCTCTCCGGGGCTTACGACAAGGGAGACCCTACCCTAGGACCATCGCGACCATCACCGGAGCGGTCATTAGAGCTGTGGCTGTTAACCCACAGCCTAACAACCGCAACACAGGTCAAGATGCAAGTGGCCGCCCAGTTTCTGAGCGACCGCTTGCATCCTCCGACCGCCTCTGAATGAGGCCCAAAGTCCTTAATGAGGTGCGGCTCGGTCACATTATTGGTCCTTTTCTCGAGCCACCACTAGCAGACTTGGTGTTGTCCCCCTTCGGGGTGGTCCCTAAGAAGACGCCGGGTTCTTTTAGGCTCATTCCGCATCTGTCTTGCCCATCTGGCTGTTCAGTTAATGACGCCATTCCGCAGGGGCTTTACTCGGTGTCTTATCAGTCTTTTGATCAGGCGCTTGAGCTACTGTAGTCAGGGCTCACGGACCCGGAGCATTGATGGGTAAGGTGGATGTTGAATCGGCTTTTCGCTTGTTGCCCTGCACCCAGAACCGTTCAGGTGCATGGGCTTTTGTTTGGACGACTGATACTACATAGACAAGTGCTTGCCTATGGGGTGTTCCATGTTCTGTGCCTATTTCGAGTGGTTCAGCACCTTTCTGCATTGGTGCGTCGAGGCTGGTACCAGGGGGCAGGGTTTGGCCCATTGCCTAGATGACTTTCTGTGCGTCGGCCCTGCTGATTCCCCGCATTGCAGTATTTTGTTAGAGATCATTCAGGCCCTTTTTTCCTTTTTTGGAGTTCCTATTGCCAGCGATAAAACATTGGGCCCCGTCTCCTGGCTGTCCTATTTGGGCATCGAAATCGATTCCTTGGATGGCTACTGCAGACTTCCAGCTGAGAAAATTCTCAAATTATAACATGTCATTCAGGTTTTCCTGGCTGCGGGTACGGTGACACTGTGGCAAGCGCAATCTCTCCTGGGTTTGCTGAATTTCTCATGCTGGGTGATCCCCATGGGCAGGGTATTTTCCAGGAAGCTACAGCGTGCCACCACAGGGGTTCGCAGGGCACACCCTTTTATTCGGCTCTCCACTGAAATAAAAAGGGATCTAGCTATTTGGCTCTCCTTTTTAGCCAACTTTAATGGTGTTCTCTTGTGGTTGCCTCCCCCGGTTCCCAGCTATCAGTTACAGTTGTTCACTGACGCGGCCAGCTCATCGGGTTTTGGGTGTTACCTCCAAGGGTCATGGTGCGCTGCCCCCTGGCCGGCGGATTGGCTTTCCAGGAGTTTAACTAAAGACCTAATCCTCCTGGAATTGTTTCCCATCATGGTGGCGCTTGAACTGTGGGCTCCTGACTTGCGCGATAGTATTAGGCATTGTTCACGCTGTTAATGGACAGCGCACCTCTTCCTTGCCGGCCTTTCGCTTGCTCGTGCAGCTGGTGCTGCGTTGTTTACAATTTAACATCATGTGCAAGGCAATTCACATTCCAGGCTCGGACAATAACATTGCTGACGCACTCTCCCATTTTCAGTGGGATAGGTTTAGGTCGCTTTCTCCTGAGGCTTGTTTAGTTGGTGTCATGGCCAGGGTATTTCAGCATGGCGCTAGGCGAGTGTTACCTGTGAGGTCATTGTGGCGCGGGCTGTCTGGTGGCGGAGCTGGTGTCTGGTGGGGGGCTTTGGCTGCACGCCTTGTTGTGCGGGCCTGTTGTCACTCTGCGCTGGTAAGGCCTGGTGGCGTCTCCATTCCATTTGGCATGGTCGCCGCCATCTTGCCTTCTGGCCATGTGATGTGGCTGGCCAATCCTGGTGAGTCACATGTTCCCTCCGGCCAGTAACAGCACGGCATGGGGTATTTAGGAAGGGTCAGTGCCTTCCTTCATTGCCAGTGGAACGTGTATCTCAGCCTAGCTGAGAGGGAGTTCTCTGTGCTTATCCTGTTCCTGTGATTCGCTATCTGCCAGTCTGCCTGTCAGCTCCTAGCTCCGACTGCACTACCCCGCTTCCTCCATTACTCTTGCCCATACCTGAGTGCCTGAGCCTGCTGACATCCTGCTCATTGCTTCAGTTCACTACCTGCATACCTGGCTTGATTATTTTCAGTTTCACTACCTGCACACCTGGACAGCTCTAATTGCTTTTCTTGGACATTAACCCATTACTCCCACCACAGAACTCTTGTGCACATTTATATGTTCCTGGACTTTTGTTTACTGCCACATTATATGTCTACTCAAGCACTTATTAAAAATCCTAGTTTTATTTTCAAATCCGCTTCTGTGATTGCTCCTGCTACCACCCCGGGTCCACAAACAACCCAGAACATAACAGTTTGCACTGGCCCCATGGAGCCGGCCACGGATCAGGAGTCAGGAGTGGATTTGTTCCGGTGCATTTCTGGTCGTTTAGAGAATCTGGAAAACATGCAGCATCAGATGGCTCAATTTCTGCAAAAGATGTCCAAGCGACAGGATAGTTTGCAAACTTCCTTTTCTACCCCTGGAGTACCAGCATCTACATCCGCTTCAGCATCTGGGAATACAGGAGGCAGATCATCTCCCCGCTTACATCTCCCTTTACCAAGTAAATTTGACGGCAACCCTAAACTCTGCCGAGGATTCCTAAATTAGTGTGACATACATTTTACCCTGCAGCCTGACAACTTTCTAACTGCAAGAACTAAAGTGGCTTATATAGTCTCTTTGTTATCTGGCCAGGCCTTGGAATGGGCTTCCCCACTCTGGGAGCACTCAGATCCGCTGCTGGATAATTATGCAGGCTTTGTGTCATCCTTCAGGAGGATTTTTGATGAACCTGGGCGTACTGTATCAGCATCATCAAACATCATGACACTGAGACAAAGGGTCCGTCCTGTCAGTCAATATGCAGTGCAATTTAAATTTTAGCGTCAGAGCTCAAATGGAATGAGAAAGCCCTCACCTCGGCCTTCTGGCATGGGTTGTCAGACCGACTAAAGGATGATCTAGTCACTCGAGAGCTTCCTACTAATCTGAACGACATGATTTCGTTGTGTATCAAAGTTGACCTACGCTTTAGGGAACGTCAGGCTGAAAAACACAGAACTGACCAGCAAAGGTCATTTACCCCCTCCATTTCTACCCATCCCATTCCTTCTCCTACTGAAGAGGAACCTATGCAGGTGAATCATACACACCTCTCCAAAGAAGAACGTCAGAGAAGAATGCAAAAGAACCTCTGTCTGTACTGCGGAGAGTCCGGTCACCTGCTGATCTCCTGCCCCCGTAAACCGGGAAATGCCAAATCCTAACTGACCCTGGAGACATCAAGTTAGGAGTTATGAGCCCGTCTCCAAAAATTAAAGATTTCACGATTACCCTAGCTTTGGATCTTAAACCCAAACCTGTCTTTGCTACTGCTCTACTTGACTTGGGAGCAGCTGGAAATTTCATAACGTCTAGTTTCATAGATATATTTCAGATTCCTTGTTTGTCTCTCAACCATGCCATCTCTCTGACCTGTATAGACGGACGCCCTCTAACTAACTGGATATTCACCAAAGAGACTCAACCAGTATTGGTCCGAATTGGGGCACTTCATTCTGAGTCCTTAAAATTCCTGGTGATATCAGAGGCCTCTCAAGAAATTGTTCTTGGTCTACCCTGGTTATGTCAACATAATCCCAGGATTGATTGGAGTTCTATGCAGATTCTGTCATTGGGTATGGACTGTCAGAAATCCTGTCTTCCAAAAATTCGACCTGTGAGAAAGACAGTTCCATTTGTTTCTTCTGCCATTCCCAAGGAATATCAGATGTTCGCTGATGTGTTCTCTGAGCAACAAGCAAATATCTTACCCCCTCATAGGGAATGGGACTGTCCAATTTAATTGATACCTGATAAGATACCACCTCATGGTCGTACCTATCCGCTGTCCTTGCCTGAGACTCAAGCCATGACCGATTACATCCGGGACAACCTGGCAAAGGGGTTCATTCGCCCCTCTACTTCACCTGCCGGAGCTGGGTTTTTCTTCGTTGGCAAGAAGGACGGTGGTCTAAGACCATGTATCGATTATCGAGGCCTTAATGACATTACTGTAAAGAATCGATACCCCCTTCCCCTGATTACTGAGTTGTTTGATAGGGTCAAGGGCTCTGTCATTTTTTCTAAATTAGATCTGAGAGGGGCTTACAACCTCATTCGTATCCGAGCTGGCGATGAATGGAAGACCGCTTTTAATACCAGAGATCGACATTTCGAATATTTAGTAATGCCTTTTGGATTGTATAACGCCCCTGCTGTCTTTCAAAGTTTCGTTAATGAGATTTTCCGGGATCTGTTATATGTTTCGGTTGTTGTCTATCTGGATGACATACTGATTTTTTCACCCTCTGTGGCTAAACATCAAGAACATGTTAAAGAAGTTCTGACCCGTTTGAGAGAAAACCACCTTTACAGAAAACTGGAGAAGTGCGTCTTTGGAGTGCCCAGTGTACCTTTTTTCGGCTATGTAATATCTGGCTCCAGTTTAGAAATGGACCCCAAGAAGGTACAAGCAATTCTGGATTGGACCCGACCTCAGACACTGAAGGCCATCCAGAGATTGTTGGGCTTCGCCAATTATTATAGACGCTTCATTAAGGGATTTTCTACACTGCTGGCTCCCACTACAGCCTTGACCAGCAAAGGTGCTAATCCTGCCCAATGGTCACCTGAGGCAGAGTCTGCCTTTCATCTTCTAAAACAGGCCTTTATCTCAGCACCACTTCTTCGACAACCAGATCTGGACAGGCCTTTTTTGTTGGAAGTAGACATATTATATGAAGCTGTGGGAGCAGTCTTGTCTCAATGTTATGAGGACAACCGAGTCCATCCGTGCGGGTTCTTTTCTAAAAAATTCTCACCTGACGAAAGGAACTACGCCATAGGTGAGCAAGAACTACTAGCTGTAAAGTTGGCGTTGAAAGAATGGAGATATTTGCTAGAAGGTGCCAAGTTTCCATTTACTGTATTTACGGACCATAGAAATCTCCTATTTCTCAAAAACCTCCAATGTGTGAGTCCTCGTTTGCAATATTCTTTGCCAGGTTTCAGTTCACCCTGACCTTCCGGTCTGGAGCACTTAATCAGAAGGCTGATGCCCTATCGAGATCTCTCCTCTGTAATGATCAATCTGAAAATCAAAGCAATACCCCTGTCTTGGAATCAAGAGTTTTCGCCGCATTACAAGTTCAGCCTCCTACGGGAAAATCATTTGTGGCCCCGGAATTAAGGAAGCAGCTTCTCACTTGGGCACATTCCTCTCGCTTCGCAGGGCACTCAGGCACTCGGAAGACCTTGGAGTTCCTGAAAAGACACTATTGGTGGCCTTCTATGAAGGCAGATATAATGGAGTTTATCTCTTCCTGCTCCTCCTGTGCACAGCATAAATCATCACGACAAGCTCCAGCTGGGGAATTGCTTCCATTACCTACTCCATCACGTCCATGGACGCATCTCTCCATGGATTTTGTCACAGACCTGCCAGTCTCTCAAGGTATCAACACTATCTGGGTTGTAATAGATCAATTTTCTAAGATGGTCCACTATATACTGTTGAAGAAGTTACCTTCTGCCCCTGACCTGGCACAGTTGTTTGTCCAACACATATTTCGTCTACATGGCTTTCCTGCTGAAATTGTCTCTGACCGTGGTGTGCAGTTTACTGCAAAATTCTGGAGGGCTTTGAGTTCTGTTCTTCAAGTGAAGTTAAACTTTTCCACGGCCTACCATCCGCAAAGCAACGGCTCCACCGAGAGAGTTAATCAAGATCTAGAGACTTTCTTAAGAATTTTTATGTCATCTTCCCAGGACAATTGGGCTGCCTTGCTGCCGTGGGCTGAGTTTGCACATAATGCTTCCAACCACTCGTCAACTAACCAAACGCCATTTCAGGTTGTATATGGCCTTCATCCTCATGTTCCCGAATTCCGAAGTCTGCCTGTTTTCGATGTTCCGGCCGTGGAGGACACGGTGCGGAATTTTGCTGCCATCTGGACTCAAGTACGGTCTGATTTGTTGAAGGCATCCTCTCGCTATAAGACCCAGGCTGATAGAAAGCGTAGAATAGTTCCACGCATGCAAGTTGGAAGCCAGGTCTGGTTGTCCACCCGGAATCTTCATCTGAGGGTTCCTTCTATGAAATTTGCACCACGCTTCATTGGTCCCTTCTCCATAACAGAAGTCATTAATCCAGTGGCCTATCGTCTACAGTAACCCCATACCTAAAAATCCCTAATTCCTTCCATATTTCCTTATTGAAGCCCCTGGTCCTGAATAAGTTCCATAGTGCTGTACCTGCTTCTCCTCGAGTCCAGACGGAGAGAGGAGTTGAGTTTGAGGTCGCCCAGATCTTGGACTCTCGTCTACGCAGAGGTCATCTACAGTATTTGCTGGACTGGAGAGGTTATGGTCCAGAGGAACGTTGCTGGACCGATGCTCGTGATGTCCACGCTCCCACGCTCATCAGGAGATTCCATTCTGCCCATCCGGAGAAGCCTGGTGAGTGTCCTGAGGCCACCCCAAAAGGGGGGGTACTGTCACGGCCAGGGAATTTCAGCAGAGTGTTACCTGTGAGGTCATTGTGGCGCGGGCTGTCTGGTGGTGGAGCTGGTGTCTGGCGGGGAGCTTTGGCTGCGCGCGTTGTTGTGCGGGCCTGTTGTCACTCTGCGCTGGTAAGGTCTGGCGGCGTCTCCATTCCGTTTGGCATGGGCGCTGCCATCTTGCCTTCTGGCCATGTGATGCGGCTGGCCAATCCTGGTGAGTCACATGTTCCCTCCGGCCAGTAACAGCACGGCATGGGGTATTTAGGAAGGGTCAGTGCCTTCCTTCTTTGCCAGTGCAACGTGTATCTCAGCCTAGCTGAGAGGGAGTTCTCTGTGCTTATCCTATTCCTGTGAATTCGCTGTCTGCCAGTCTGCCTGTCAGCTCCTAGCTCCCACTGGACTACCCCACTTCCTCCATTACCCTTGCCCATACCTGAGTGCCTGAGCCTGCTGACATCCTGCTCATTGCTTCAGTTCACTACCTGCATACCTGGCTTGATTATTTTCAGTTTCACTACCTGCACACCTGGACAGCTCTAATTGCTTTTCTTGGACATTAACCCATTACTCCCACCACAGAACTCTTGTGCACATTTATATGTTCCTGGACTTTTGTTTACTGCCACATTATATGTCTACTCAAGCACTTATTAAAAATCCTAGTTTTATTTTCAAATCCGCTTCTGTGATTGCTCCTGCTACCACCCCGGGTCCACAAACAACCCAGAACATAACAGTTGGTGAGCCCTTCTCCCCTATGTTTGGCCGGTCATCGAGCTGGCATGGACGACCTAGCCGAGCAATCCCTTGCTCCAACTACGTTGCGGGCCTATCAGAAGGCTTGGTCTGAATGGGAAAGCTATCTCCATCACCGTGGATGCAGAGGTGAGAGCACGCATTGCTCGATGCTTCTTTTGTTTGGAGCCTTTATGTCTCTGGTTGGTCCCGCGCGGTAGTTTTGCGCATGCTGGCTGGCATTTCTTTCTTTTCAAGACTGAAAGGGTGCCCAGACCTTATGAAGAGCTTTGCCGTTATCAAGGCCCTTAAGGGTTGGGCTCGTGCCTCACCTCAGCCAGTTGATAAGCGAAGACCAATCGATATTCCCCTATTGATTAAGTTGCTAGCTGCGGTTCCTGATGTCATGGTTTCTCATTTTGAGGCTAATCTCTCTTGTTTAGCATTTTCGATGGCGTTTCATGGCGCCTTCCGAATTTTGGAACTAGTTGCCCCTTCTAAATTGGCAGTTTCGCCCATGTCCTGTTCCGACATCAGTATTGGGGAGGGGGCTGTGTTGTGCAAAATATGGCATCTAAAACTGATCAAATGGGACGCGGCCGTTGGGTCTCCCTACTGGCCTGCATGGATGACTGTGTTTGCCCAGTACACCTGGCAAAACTTTATATGGCGTTACAGCCTGTAGTTGGCGGTGCATGGTTGGTTCATGCTGACGGTTCGCCTCTTACTAAATATCAGTTCCAATTCATTTTTTGACGCTGTTTGCTTCACATTGGCCTCTCCCCTGGGGATTTCGGTACCCATTCATTTAGAATTGGCGCAGCTACTTCTGCCACCACGGCTGGTTTGTCGGTTCCGCAGACCATGGCTCTGGGGCGTTGGAAATTGACGTGCTATAAGCGTTATGTTAGGCTGGTGGCCACTGGCTGAAGTTGCTGTTGTGTTTTCTCTTGATGTTATGTCTGCCTATGTCTCATGTGTTTGTTCATTTTGTTTGTCTTGTTCGTTATGTTTGTCGTTTGTCTTGTTATGTCTCCTCTGTCCATCCTACTCGGGTAATACTTGCCACTTGTTGTTTGTAACAAGTGGAGGTCTTGAGGGATTTTATTTTACCTGACTAGACGGACTAATTCGGCCAAACATACAGTCCCTCAGCAGGTTTTTGGTTTACCTCTCGCCGAGTTGTTTTGTTTTTTCCTGTCTCCACCCAACCCCCCCCGCCCCTACCCTCCCTGGTTTTTTCCTTATCGTTCTCTACTGTTGTCCAAGCTAATTTAAATTCTAAACTTAAACTTTGTTTGTTCAATGTTTCATTTGGCAGCTAAAATTAAAATTGTTATAAAATATAAATTAATGAAAATGTAATTTTATAGTTCAAAGTTTGTTAATTCTGATTAGTCTATTCAAACTAAACATTAAATGTCGCTTAGTTTAGAATCTAGTTATAATCAGTTTCTCATGGCTGCTAAAACAGTTTGTGTTACGCTCCTGTCTGTTTCTTCCTGTTACTCTATTTTAAATTACTAATTTTTCTTTTACATTCCTTCCCCTGCCGTTATAGGTCTGATATTTGATGTTAGGGATGTTTGGATTGTGGGCCACTCATTTGTATTTTGGGCGGCTAGGGACACCCATGCCAATGACCGACTGTTATGGCCTGTGTCCGCGAGGATTCGCTGGTTAGGTTTTAGGGGTCTGCGTTGGGAGTCTCTTAAGCCCCGATTGATTTACAGTACAGCAATTTGGTGTCCCCAAAGTGCTGGTAATACATCTCAGTGGGAACAATATTGGTTCCAGGATTGCCCTTGATTTAAGGTTTAGCATAGTGTCAGACCTCCTCTTCATTATGGGTGCTTGGCCTTTCTGTAAGGTGATGTGGTCCTGCATCATCCCTAGGCAGCAGTGGCGTGACGCTCGTTCTCCTAAAGCTTTGGACGAGGCTCGTAAAAAGATCAATGCTGCTGTAGGGAAATTTATGCTGTCTCAGGGAGGTTTTGTAATTCAACATCCTTTAATAAGGTACTGTGATAAGCATCTCTATAGGCCTGATGGGGTGCATTTGATGGAGGCTGGTTTGGTCCTGTTTGTGGGAAGTTTGTTTGCTAGCATAGCTCAGGTGGTTTAGTGTGTACGGTGGCGGGCTCCGATTCTCTGAGGTAGAACCTTGCATTGGCAGGAAGTACGGCTTATCATCAGCCCCGGTGTAGTGTGTGTGTGCATTGGGTGTGCTCACTTTCTACTAAGTGTGGAGAAGTACTGTACCACCTCTATGGGGGCAGTACAGACATCTAAGGATGGTATTGTTGTTGGTAGAAGGTCTATGCTTAATATACCCAAGTGCAGGTTTTGATATCCACAGGGCGGAATCCGCCCGCAATGCTGTGTTTTGATGTTGAGTTAGCATTGTTGGGCTGCTCTGTGTAAGTGCTGTCCTTCCAGCCACTATACAATATTTAAATAATTAAATTAACTTTCTTAAATAAATAGCTGACCATTTTTAAATCCATTACTGTCTCCGTGTGTTTTTCTTAGATGAGTTTGAAGTGTTTATATTGTTATGGTATAATGATCACATACACTGGGCACACATCAGCCGTTACTAGGTTTATGAGTAATTGTATGTCCTATGTGGGCTACATTACAGATCATTTTGAGCAAGTTGGCAGAAAAAGAACCGCGCACTGCCCTGGACATAGATGTACAGATTGGTCCCCTTATGTACTGGATAGTGTATTATTCAGTATTAATAATTGATCCTATAGATGGTCTATATCAATGCACCCTAACAGTGCATGTTTTCCAGATTTACTAGCCGATGCACCACAATATTCATTACTGGCTTTTCAATTTGTACTACTGGCTAGCGTATTTCAAAAGATCAACAGGTACTGTAGTGTTAGTTAGCTAAACCTAATCCTTTATCCGATGAAAAAACACTGCAGCCTGCATAGAAAATGGTGAACTAAATATGCTACCTGCCCCCAGGTCTGGCTAGGACAGAGGAGCAGCTTTCGACAGACATTGGAGCCCCCATCACCTGTGTCACAATATCAACCCTTGACAAACTGTCAGCACAGCCAATTATAATGTGCCAGACAGAGACGACAGTGTACGTAGGGCAGCAATTGCATCAGCAGGAGCAAAGTGGGAGCTAGCCGCAACTGAAGGAGCGGGGGCAACCCGCGCAGGTGTGACAACAGAAGGTGCACTGGACAGCCGTCCAGACAGTACCCAGGAGCGGCGGAGTAAAGTGGACCCATGGAAGCTTGCACAGCCTTACACAATGTGGGAGAAGAGGACCCTACACCGCAGGTTCCATAAGAAGCTACCTCGCTATAAAGGCGGGACCGACCTACATTAACTGGCCGGGTAACCACACCTGCCCCGGCTTCTAAAGAGGAGGTGTGCCCCACAGCCATCATCAACTAGGTGTACCTGAGGCTGAGAAGAGTCCCTACTACGAATACTGTGGACAGGGGAGGAGGGGGGGGTGAGCGATGACCAGACTGGCCACAGGAAATATCCTCAGGTCCCTGGGGCATCTGAAAAAACGCGGGGCCTCGCAACATGCCGAGGGCGGGCCGCAGTTTCTCCCCGTGGCCTAAAATGGCCGCCATGTCTCACGGCTAAGCCACACCCCTGTGTGAGACCAGATCGCGGGTGCATGAGCGACCCGTGATCGGACCCTACTGCAGCCAAAACAGCCTGAGGCATACCGTGCATATGTTGGCGGCGGCCGCGGCTATTGGGGGCATGATACAAGGCAGCTGCTAACAGCTGACTGCCCAGCGCCAGTGACAGCATCAGGGGCCGCCGGGACAAACTACTGGGACCCGCAGCCACTGGGCTCGGGGCTCCCTGCAGTAACGCTGGGGGCGGGCATAATAAGGAGAGGGGAAACAATATGAGACCAAAAAGAAAGAAGAAAGAGTTCAGAAAGGACAGTGGAAAGGTATGAAAAGCAGAAGAAAAATAGGAGGAGGAATAAAGTGATATGATAACACAGTGGGTACTTCTCTGTCTGAAAACACTGGAACAAAGAGGCAGCTTTCCATACATCACTCCCTTAAATACTCTTAGATCACTCCCCATGAAACATTCATTGTCTGCAAAAGACCAGTTAAACTTAAAGGGGCAATATCCAACATGTTACTAAACTGGCAACATTCAAAACACTTGTGGTTTAATGTCCCTCATGTTTACATGTCATCCTTTGCGCTTACATTAACACAAGGCAAAATTTTTACACAAAAACAGAAAATAAATATTTCTGCTCTCGGATCACTGACTGCCGTTGGTTATGGCCTGTTAATAAGAGTTACTGGTTGTTATAATTACTGCCTGTTGCTATACAAATGTCATTATTTGCCATGGTTACGGTACTGGTGCTAGCCAAATGGCACTGGTTTAAACTGTTATAGCGCCAAAGGCGCGCAAAGAATCCGGGGCTTCCAAAAAGGGGCGTGTCATCAAGAAAATGGGGCGGAGCCTCGCGGAAACCCCCGTTTACATCACTATAGGGGGCGTGCCCAGCAATCTCCGAGATGCTGGGTAGTCCCCCAAGCTCTCCTTACACTAGTGAACAGATACCGTGCGCATCGCACGGCATCTGTTCACCTTCTGCACACCCGCTGCTCTGCTATGCAGCATCAAGGAGGTATGCAGTTGCTTGGTAAGGGTCCATGGTTACGGCGCATTGCTAGACAAATGGTACTGGTTGCCATGGTGATGAACCGTTGCTAGGTAAGGGTCACTGGTTGCCATGATTACTGTCCATTGCTAGGCAAGGGTAACTGTTGCCATGGTTTTGGCCCATTGCAAGGCAATGGTAACTGGTTTCCATGGTGATTTTCCATTTCAAGACACGAGTCACTGGTTGCTATGGTTACTCATTACTAGGCAAATGTCATTGGTAGCCATGGTTATGGCCAATTGCTCAGCAAATCTCATTGGTTGCCATGGTAACAGCAAGTTGCTAAGTAAGTGTCACTGGTTCCTATGGTTATGGCTTGTTTTTAAGCTAGGTCATTAGTTATGGCAATGGTTGCAATCGTTACAGCCTGTTGCTTGGCCCCGGTAGCTTACATCATCTAAATGGCATTAGCTATTGCAGACCTTAGCATACCTCGCAACATGACCATCTCTAGGAGGGACACAATGCTCTGGTCCTGGACTTCCCTGGTCATTTATGATTGGTGGCCGCTCCAGAGGTGGGGCTGCAGCACAGTCCAAAATTCAAATAGGGGAGTCACACCAACTGCCAGTGAGTCTCAGGCAGTGATATTTGTCAGTGTGTGAAATGACAGTTGGTGTGACTCCCCTATTTGAATTTTGAACAGCGCTGCAGCCCCACCTCTTACCAGGGAAGTCCAGGACCAGAGCATTGTGTCTCTCCTGGAGAGGGTCATGTTGGGAGGCTAAACATCTCAAAATTTCCCAGGAGAAATCCCTCCCCGGCAATTGACGCTTACGCATACAGTACCTGATCTGATCACCACATATGCACAGAATCGCAGCCAGCCCCCAAACCAAAGGAGTAAAATTATCGTATTAGTATTCACTTTACTTTTACACATCGCAGGGATGGTCTCCTACCAGAGCTCCTGTCCCTGCATGTGTTTTTGTATGTGGGGGAACCGTCATTTCTTATTGCCGTGATACAGTAAGTAGCTACCCATTGTATTTTAAAGTGACCGTGGAGGATTGTGCTTTGTGTTGATTAATTTTTGCATAAATTATGAATTTCAGTTAATTACTTGAAATTTGCAAATAAAGCATATTAGATAAATATTGCCATAACTATTAGAAGTTGTCTGCAAATAGTTATAATATTTTGGGAGAGATGTACTATGCTCTGGAAGGTGATAAATTGGAAAGTGATAAACTACCAGTCACTCAGCTCCTAACTGTCATGTTACAGGCTGTGTTTGAAAAATGACAGTTAGGAGCTGAGTGGCTGGTAGTTTATCACTCTCCACTTTATCACTTTCCAGAGCTTAATACATCTGCCTCTTTATGGGCAGGATGTACTAACCTTGCGGAGTACATCCCGCCATGCATCGCATCCCTATTGCACTAACATATGCGATCAGTACAGCAAAGGACAGCTCTTCTGAAAAGAGCTGTCCTTTGCAATCTGCGGTGCGCCATGAACTTCCGGGTTTATGACCCGGGAGTCAATCTGTGCATGCGGCGGCTACGGGGCATGCTGGGAGGGATCCGATCGGATCCCTCATACCAGCACGATGCGGTAGAAGCTCATAGGCTTCTATAGGGTAATGCCTGCAAAAGCTGGCGTTACCCTCTACATCGGAGCCCCGGCAGCCAGCCGATGATACATATTTTGAAAATGCTGTAAAACCCCGAAAACGGGGTGTTTACCGCATTTTCCTTTTAGTACATCCTGGCCTATGTGTTTTATGTATTTGTATGAATAGGCATCCACTGTGTTGTTTCCGTAGTTACTTGCTTTTAGAGCAGATACTTTGTTTAAAATATTAAATATTGGGGTGTACCAAATTCTTCATTTTGCCAGGGGCTCCCAGATCCCTATATATGGCACTGCCTGGCCTATTGGCCCCATACTTGCTGACAGTCAGCTCCCTCCTTCCGGGAGGGAGCTGAATGCCTGCAAATAGCGGGGGGCATGGCTGGGCAATGGCTCAGTGTTGGGGGTGGGTCCAGGGGCGGAGGCACACGATCGCGTCATCGTGGCCCTGCCCCCTCCTCACAAAGGTCGAAAATAAAGGCATTGTGAAGCAGGGGGCGGAGACACGATGACGCAATTCAGCGCAAATCGCGTCATCGGGCCCCCCGCTGCGGGGGTTTCTACTAGGTAGTGACAGCCGGCAGCCGGGAGGCTTGCCTGCCTTTCCGGGGGTCGGGAGCGACACCCGATATTCAGAAGGCTCTCGACCAAATCGGGAGGGTAGGCAAGCCTGATTGCCCCTCACATGCACACTGGTACAGGAAGTCTAGACTGGTGTGTTATCCTGCAGTCCTGCCCACAGACAATATGCTGGCATCACAAACTATTACTTTACAGGCGATTCTGGTGACAGCCATTTCGTGGCCAGTGAGTTCTTTCTCAAATTAGGCGATTTTGGAAAAGGCCATAGAGGCCAGTGCCATTTTAAACAAAGTTGATATAAAAAAAAGAGCAGTTGGAGTTGAGCTGTGGAGAGAGGAGAGCTGGGAGGCGCCATTGAACAGAGTGAGGTACAGGGGTGTATTATAATGGGTGCACATGGGCCCATGGGTCTAGGGGGCTACACCGCACACCCTGCACCCATATTTTCTAATACTTACCTCTCCAAGGTCCCACGTCGGGTGTCTCACCCCTGCACGAAATGCTGGAAAATGGCAGCCGCGGCCATTTTCCCGGCGCTTTGCGCAGTTAGGAATCACCAGGAAAATGTCGGCCGTGCCATTTTTCCGGTGACCTGCGCATGTGCAATAGTCTCTGGGCACAGACTAGTGCCCAGAGTCTACTGCTGCTGCGGTCAGCTGTCAGTCTGCCATCGGCTGCCGGGGAGAGAGGAGGGGGCCCCGGACGGGGAATGCACACGGGCATCTCTTACTACGCCCCTGTAGAGGTAGATAGAGAGATAAGCAGCTGAGAGCAAGAGACTGCAACAAGCAAACTGGCTGAGACTTGTGGTTCCACGCAGAGAGACCCGCTGAAGTGAGAGCTGTACTTACCTTTTGGAGGGAAAGTAGCATCCTGACTCAGTATAATACACTGGTGAAATAAAATAAATTATACTGTATATCCATAAGCATCCATTGTTGTGGAACAGACATAAAGGCCCATGTGCTAAAGCTGGGTACACACACATGATGGTGCGACACAGCAAAGGCGTGATGCAATGACACATCGCACGCGCCGTGCTCACTGCACGATCCATTGTATGATGGTGCGATGTGTCATTACATGTTCCATGTGACAGCACCGTGTCATTAATTGCATCGCCCCATCTGCTATGCAGAACAGCAAATCAAATAATGCGATGGATGACGGAATGGGTATACACACTATACAATGTGTACAATATATCGTTCTGACCCATGATGGAAAGATATTTCATACAATATAAGTCCTAGGGGGCACTACAACTGGGTGCACTACTGTGGAGGGCATTACTACTATAAGGGGCATTACCACAGGTGACTACTACTGGGGGCAATACTATAGGGTGCTTTACTTCTGGGGACAATACTATAGGGGGCATTACCACTACCACTGGGGGTGCTAGTAGGGGGCACTACTATAGGGGGCATTACTAATGGGGGCACTACTACAGGGAGATAACTTTTGATGACACTACTACAGGGGGCATTACTACTGAAGGCATTACTACTTTGGGCACTGCTAATGGGGGCATTTCTACTGAGGGCATTACTACTGGGGTCACTACTATAGGGGGCACTACTACTCTAGGGAGCACTACTATAAGGGGCATTACTTCTGGGGGCAATACTATAGGGGGCATTACCACTACCACTGGGGCACCACTACTGGGGGCATTGTGTAAGTGTGTCTGCTGGACTGGTATTGGGGGAGAGTTCGCGGAGCTGTGCATCAATTTATTTTTTTCGGTGGAGGGGGGGTGTCACAATGAGTTACAGCACCAGGTGACACCAACCCTAGTGACGCCTCTGCAGCTGGTCAAGACGTCAACTTGTTGCTGCAACTGGGGACGCTGGTCTCTGAAGCAATCAGAGACTAAAGAAACCTCTTATCACTCCAGAGGCCAGCGTTCCCAGTGATGCAGTGCGCGGGTGATGTCATGACGTCACCCGCGATGAGAGGAGCCTGCGCCTGCTGGATCTAAGATCCAGTCAGTGGCAGCGTTTACGCGGGAGCGCTGATGGCGTGGAATGGAGTGGTGCCCAGCGGCCAGCATGAAGAGAGGTAAGTACTGCCCAGGGGAGGGGGCACAGCATAAGGGGCACTACTAGAGGTATTATTGGTGGCACAGCCAGGGCCATCTCTTCCATTGGACTTGTTGGGCAGTTGCCCAAGGGCCCGAAGCTTGTAGGGGCCCACCAACTCGCCCCCCTGCAGCCGCGGCCAGTTGGTAAATTTGTGATATTTTTATAAGACGGCCGTCGGTGCACTGCATTCCAATCTAACCTACCCCACTCCATCTACCCCCAAGACGAGTACTCACCTCAGTCCCAGTTTCACTTCATCGGCCGGCTTCAGACCAGTCAGACAGAGGGCCTGATTCAGAGCCGGACACTCTGACCAGAGCGCTCGCTCTGAATCAGGGCCCTCCTACATGAAAATGGGAACGCCTCCGTCTGGCAGGCAGCAACGCCCCCGGCACGCCCACCAAAGGGGGCGTGCTGTCAATCAACATCGACAGCACGCCCCTTTGGTGCGAGACCCGGAGCGACGGCTACCCCGTCGCTAGCCGGGTCTCGCGCATGCGCACGATGGAGCTCCCTCCGTCGTGCGCATGCACAGTAGGGCACCATCGACCCGCTTGCGAGCGTCCTGCGCTCGGGAGCGGGTCTGAATCAGGCCCAGAGTCTCTCTGCATGTGTGGGAGGTCTAATGGGCATGCATGAGGGTTTAATTTTATTGACCATTTACATTTTTTCTCGTGAATGGGTGAGTAGGGGCCCCAGTGCATTGCTTTGCCCAGGGCCAACACTGCTGTTAAGGTAACCCTGGGCACAGCATATGGTGCACTACTAGGAGAATTACTGGGGGCACTGCGTAAGGGGCACTACTGGGGGCACTGTATAATGGGCATTACAGGCACTGCATAAGGGGCTCTAATAAAGGGGGCATTGCGTAATGGGCACAACTACAGTGGCATTGCATAAGGGGCTCTATTACAGTGGGCATTGCATAATTGGCTCTAATACAGGGGATATTCCATAATGGGCACAACTTCAGGGGGCATTTATGCTGTAGTGTGCCATGCCATCCCCGAGGCCCTGTGCCCTGTTTGGTGGCACCACTCGCCTAACCCTAGTTACGGCTCTAGATGCATCATTACTGCCCCTCTTGATATGTAAGGAACGGCTCAGACTGCACTGTGTCAGGTGCTAATACAGCAAGTTTGCATTTTTCATTTCTCAGAACTGTGTGAGGGAAAATAGTTGAGTAATCTGTAACTGCATCTGAAAGGAATGTTAGAATGACTTTTAGGAATTACATAACTAACCCATAAAAGCTGAGTCCTAGTTTTTTTTTTTTAATTATTAAAAAATGAAGATGAACCCTCAGGGAAAGACCACAATTAAAATGCAGACGGAGAAGTATTGAGGTTTCTGACCAAGATGTTAATTCACTTGATTTCCCTGGGAGTATTTTTCTTATATGATAACTGTCGGCAGCAAACATTTAGATGGTGCAGATCCTAGATTCTAAACTTAGCTTCCCTTACCCATAGCAAACTCTGCGAAAGTTCAGCCCAGAGGCTGGTAAAAGAATCTGCTCCCATTCATCATTATATAAACTGCATAACACGCTGCATTTAATCAATTCACGGATGGCAGTCAACTCAATGAAACTGCTGTTGTCCCATTAATCACCTATCTTTACTGCATCAGATGTGTCGTCTAATTCATCTCACCTCCCTGACATTCTATTTTGCTCACTTGAGAATTACATTGTTATATAAATGTAACATTTACCATACACGAAGGATAATTTGTTCTGATAATCAGAAGTCTATTTACAGGTTTTATTCCAATTAACTATTAAATGGAAAATGTTGACAACTTTATTTGAATGATATTAGCATTATATGGATATCATATCATATTATCTAGCGTTAGAGACACCAGTACAGAGACGCCATGATACGTCCCAGTGCTTAAACATATCTTTGCAAATATATGCAACCGAGATCTCTGAATTTCTATTATCATGTAGTATTCACATGTTATTGCTGGTCTATTGCAGTGAGCTGGGGGGTATATTGTTTTCTAGTTCGGGTAAACACCTCTCCTTCCTGCACCTGTGAAAGGCTATTAAGTTGATCTGAGCAACCAACATTTTATATTACATTATATAGGTATGTCTGCCCCACCAGGTCCTAGCTCCATAGTAGCTAGTCATCAAACTGACATGTCCTTGTCAGGCGTGGTTTAAGAGAAGAGGTGCTCTGTGTGCAGGGGAAGCAATCGGGAAGCCGACTGCCTATATACCGGCAGCCGGCTTCCCGACTGTCTTATCCCAGCAAGGGTGAAATGCCGGGAGTCTGGATGTAGACGCCCGCATTTCCCTGACGCCGGGAGACCGGCACCCGGCATCACGATCGTAGTGATGCCGGGCGCCGCGAGCGGACAGCCACGGGGGGGAGGGTTAGGTTTAGGGCTCCGGGGGGGACTTAGGGTTAGGCACCCCCCCGGTTAGGGTCAGGCTAGGGGGAGGGAGGGTTAGGGTTAGGCACCCCCGGGGGGGACTTAGGGTTAGGCACCCCCCCGGGGGACTTACGTTTAGGCAGCGGGGAAGGGGGTGGTTAGGGTTAGGCACTTAGAGGGGGGATTAGGGTTAGGCACTTGGGGGGGAAGTTAGGGTTAGGCACCCCTAAGGAGGGTTAAGGTTAGGGGGGTTAGGTTAGGTTAGTGGATACTTACCTATCCACGATCAGGATTTCCAGCGCTGTCGGGCTTCCGCTGCATCGCACTCTGCTCCTGTCGGGCTGCCGCTGACTGGAATCGAACCGCCAGCCATGCGGCCGACGGTATATCATACCCATTCCGTGTGCAGACTCCATGTGCGTCCCCTCCCTCTGTGGTGCAGTAGACTCTGGCATTATGCCAGAGTCTACCAAGCTTGCGCCATGGTCCCGGAGACTTCTCTATAGTGCATGCGCAAATCTCTTGGAAAATGGGCACCGCAGCATTTTCCCAGTGATTTGTGCTGCAGCGCAGAAGCAGGACTCCAGAGAGGTAAGTATTACACATGGGTGCAGAGTGTGCGGTGTGGGCCCCCATGTGTACAGCACACCCTGCACCCATTATAAATACGCCAATTCTCCTTGTGTTAAAAATGGTCATTATCTGGTTCCATGTTGTGGTACCTACATATTAGTCACTAGCGATACAGAATCTATTCTCTATACCAGTGGTTCCCAAACTTTTTTGAATCATGGCGCCCTAGAGTATCAGCATTGTTGTCACGGCACCCCTTAATTTAACTTTGTTATTGAGAGATTCAGAAATAAATTAAGTAAAGTAGTAAAGTGAAGTAAATTGTGTTTACATCAGTGGCGGATGTCATTTGCCGCCGGGCGCCAGCCCTGAAGGAGACACCTGGCTCCATTGTCCCCCACCCGTTCCGGGCACTGCTGAGGAGGAGCTGCATGGAGAAGGAGCGCCGCTGATCGGCCGCACCCCCTGCACCCTCCATTTGCTGGGCACCCGCTGAGTGTGTTACCAGCAGACGCCCGCTCCTTCTCTCCCCCCCCCGGCGCCAGCGGCAGCCAGAGCTCACTACTACGTTTCATGACGTCACTCCTATAGTTCCGAGGAGCGGGCACCGGGGATGGAAGGCAGCAGCACTGGAGCGGGGTTGAAGGTAAGTTTTTTTTTTTGTATATGTGTGTGTGTGTGTGTGTGTGCGCATGCAGGGGGGGCACTACAGGGGGCTTAATACTAGGGGCATTACAGGGGGCACAATACTGGGGCACTACAGGTGGCTTAATACTGGGGGCATTACAGGGGGCACAATACTGGGGGCACTACAGGGGGCTTAATACTGGTGGCACTACAAGGGGCTTAATACTGGGGGCATTACTGGGGGCACTACAGGGGGCTTAATACTGGTGGCATTACAGGGGGCTTCCTACTGGGGGCACTACAGGGGGCTTAATACTGGTGGCACTACAAGGGGCTTAATACTGGGGGCATTACTGGGGGCACTACAGGGTGCTTAATACTGGGGGCACTACAGGGGGCTTCCTATGGGGGGCACTACAGGGGGCTTAATACTGGGGGCATTACTGGGGGCACTACAGGGGGCTTAATACTGGGGGCATTGCAGGGGGCTTCCTACTGGGGGCACTACAGGGGGCTTAATACTGGGGGCATTACAGGGGGCTTACTACTGAGGGCACTACAGGGGGCTTAATACTGGGAGCATTACAGGGGGCTTCCTACTGGGGGCACTACAGGGAGCTTCCTACTGGGGGCACTACAGGGAGCTTCCTACTGGGGGCACTACGGGGGATTAATACTGGGGGCTTACTACTGGGGGCACTAAAGGGGGCTTATTACAGTGGGCTCTACTGGGGGCATTACAGGGGGCACTACTGGGGGCATTACAGGGGGCTTACTACTGTGGGCTTACTACTGGTGGCATCATATGGGGGCACTACAGGGGGCATTACAGGGGCCTTACTACTGGGGACATCATATGGGGGCACTACAGCGGCATTACTACTGGGGGCATCATATGGGGGCACTACAGGGGCCTTACTATTGGGGGCACTAGAGGGGCCTTACTACTGGTGGCACTGCATAGTGGGGCCACTACTGGAGGTACTACATAGTGGAAACACTACTGGAGGCACTGCTTAGGGGGACCATTACTGGGGGGTACTACATAGGCAGGCACTTCATAGGGGGACCACTACTGGGGGCATTGTATAAAAGGGACTGCATAGGGGGCAGCGGAAGCTGGGGGGAGGGGTGGTGGTAAATTTTAATTTGGGGGGGAAGGGGCACCAAAATGTATCTTGCCTCCAGGCACCTGGGATGAAGTTACGCCACTGGCTTACATGTCAGTTATGTGGTGGTGGACAGGTTTGTGCTTCTGTTTGCCCACATATTTACATTACATTTGCCATAAATAAGATGATTTGGTGCTGGACAACCATAATGAGTCACCCCTGCATATGTCCCGAGGCACCCCAGGGTGCCACGGCGCACAGTTTGGGAACCACTGCCCTATACTGAAAGTACATTCAATAAATTATCACTACTTCAAACAACAAAGCACCGACAAATAGATTTCTGGGAATAGGTGTTGCTACAGTTTAAGACATCGGCAAAGTCAGTTTTGACCAACTGAATGAGTTTTGTGACATTGAAACAAAGGATCTCATGCACAGATATAAGCTCTAAACACACAAGGAAATATATTTATATATTTATGCCTATATGCCAAGTCAGAGAGACCTAAAGATGCACCCAGGTCTGTACCAGATCCATATGCTTCTGACTTAGGTCAGATACACCTGCACTCACCCAGGCCATACAGATGCACCTAGGTCTGTACCAGATCCATATGCATCTGACTTAGATCAGATACACCTGCACTCACCCAGGCCATAAACACAAGTAACATGTTTTTTGATAAAAAAAATAAACTCTCTATAATACAGGTATAATCTTCCTTCTCATGTACAAACAAAGGGTTCAGGATATCAGCTCAAAAGTGACCACGTGGACAGTCATAATGTCCACATGAGAATGTCGTCATGGTCATAATGTCGACCATGAACATGTCGACGTGTTCATGATGCCGACATTCACCATATAGACATAGGACAGAACTACATTGTTGACATTGTGACATTGTTGACATTGTGACCATGTCAACATTTCATCAGAGTGTATGCCTAATCCTAGCACTAATGTCAACATGTCATATTTTGACATTTTGGTCATGTCGACATTTTCCAGAAGTCGACAGAATAACTGTCAACATTCTGGTTTCAACATTATTATTATTATTAGTAGTAGTAGTAGTAGTAGCAGCAGTAGTAGTAGTGATAGTAGTAGTATTGTTATTAGACTAAAGAGGGAACTTATTATTATTATATTAGTAGCCAGGGGCGGATTGGGCCACCGGGACAGCGGGAAAGTGCCCGCTAGGCCGTCCCATCTCCCCTTTGTAGGGCCGCTTTAAACTGTCCGCCGGCTGGCTGCTCTGACAGCTGCTACCGCGATCTGAGCACACAGCTCCGATCGGGCAGCAGTCATGAATGAGCTTCTGCACATGCGCAGAAGCTCATTCAGCAGTACAATGTGTAATGGCCACGGGAGGGCTACTGCAGCAGCTCCTCCCATGGGCCATTGCAGCCCTCAGCTCACCGCACAGCTCCGCGTCCAAGTCCAGCAGCAAGCACGCCCAATAACGCAGGAGCTGGGAGTGAGGCAGAGCAGCCGATCGCAGGACTCAGGCAAGCAAGTGGCTGCAACTGGCTCAGGTAGTGGCACTGTAAGCCTTTATATAACCAGTATATGACTCAAAGGGCGGAATTCAATTGTATTCGCGGCCCGCATCTCCCGTCTAAAGTGACAGGAGATCGCGGGCCGCTATACAATTGTCCAAGATGTTCGCGCTGATCGCGCCCATAGAGGTCAGGTTTAGCCGCGTAAAGCAGCTAAACCCGACCAAAGTGCTGAGCGCGATCGCGAAAAGTGATGTTTGGGCGCCCAAACATGTCACTTTTCGCACATTTCAGCTCTCATCCCCCAGGGGCTGCGAGCTGAAATGTAGCGCTGGCAGCTCATCGTGCCCGACAGGAGCAAGAATTGAATAGCTCCGTCGGACGCGATAGCGGCTATAAAGAATTGAATTCCGCCCAAAGACTGCACTCCAAGTAAATAACATTTCTTGTAAATAAGCATGCATGTATTGGAATCAATGTTTCAGAACCCCTGTGGCTATGTTTACTTTATTGCCTTGAAAAAAGAGCCACAGGGGCTCTGAAACGTTGGTGGTGCATGCCAATATGTATGATTGTTTATAAAAATCTTTATTTAAGTCTGTCCATCTTACTATTGAGGCCACCCAGGGAGTTTTAATATATATACTAAATATATGATGAATATATATATATACAAAAGTTTTATACACACACACATATAGGGGGAGGGGAATGAGCGGCACCCCTGGTTACGCTACGTAAGTAGCGTAACCAGGAAATACTATTCGGCCCCTTGCGGGTTCGCTGTGCTCGCCACATGGATTTATCCCCCCTCCATGCCCACTTGGATGGTAGGGAATGACGTTGGATGGTAGGGAATGAAGTTGGACACTGGCTCATCCTTACGCTAATGTCCAACGTCATTCCCTACCATCCAACGTCATTCCCTACCATCCAAGTGGGCATGAAGGGGGAATAAATCAATGTGGCGAGCAAAGTGAGCCACAGCGTGGCTAGCGAAGCGAGCCCGCAAGGGGCCTAAATGGTATTTCCTCAATTTTACGCTACTTACATATCTTCACTGAATAGTGAAGATACGTAAGTAGCATAACCAGGGGGCCGCAAAGATACGGAAGTACCAAATAAAATACCACACTGTCACAACATAGTGCTCCCAACGCCACTTCGATTTTATTCGATTTTACAGATTAATTGTGGATTTATTTGGGAGGGCATCGGGGCATTTACGTCTATTTGTTACAGCTAGAGTGCCGCATTCTTTGTTTGCATATATATGTAGGTATGATTTCTGGCTGGAGAACTGTGTGTGAGCTGAATATATATATGTCAGGTCCATAAATATTGGGACATTGACAGAATTTTCAGATTTTGGCCTCTATTCACCACCACAATGACTTTGAAATGAAACAAACAAGATGTGCTTTACCTGCAGACTTTCAGATTTAATTTGAGGGTAATTACATCCAAATCAGGTGAACGGTGTAGAAATTACAACAGTTTCTATATGTGCCTCCCACTTTTTAAGGGACCAAAAGTAATGGGACTATCAACTCAAAAGCTATTTCATGGACAGGTGTGGGCTATTCCCTCGTTATTTCATTATCAATTAAGCAGGTAAAAGGTCTGGAGTTGATTCTAGGTGTGACATTTGCATTTGGAATCAGTTGCTGTCCATTGGCAATAGACCCCCAGTGTACATATGGGACAGGCCCTAGATTGCACACCCTAAGCACAATGTGAGGTGCTACCTGCTGAGACTTGTAGTGCTGCAAGCAGAAATAGACAAATGCAAGTGCACACTCTAACTATGCTGGACCTAATAATAATACTGCTAAATTGCATAAGAGGTTCTTGGCATAATAATGGCCATAATTATGGGCCTGCCCACTGCATCCAGATGACCTCTATCAGGCAGGTCCCTAACACTCCTATGGAACAAATACAGGGCATGGGACCCCCCAGGCCAACCCAGCAGAACCACCCCATGGCATCACAATAGTGTGAGATTTAAAATGAGGGTTAAAGAATAATAAAGAAAGCCTATGTATTAAGTCCTACATAAGTAGGAGGTTATAATAAAAAGTGTATAAAGTGCTACATATAGAAAAAACAAACTAAATAAGTGAAAAAGTGTACATTATGATGCCATGAAGACCCACAGTGTTCATAAAACCTAACACAAGTACCTCCCACATTCCCTTAGTAGTGAAATAATCCATGTTTTATAAGCAAACCTCTCCCCTGTAAAAATCCCCAGCTGATCTCTGCACTTGATCATCCATATATTGCTCGGAAGGAAAATTAAGTTCACCTCCTCGCACTTTCACACAGTATTCTAGGGCGTGATTCCGGCAGTGATGTTGGTGGTCACAGATCGGTAAGAGGAGATCAGTTCTGCACTTCCTGGGGAAGCCCCTAGGAAATACAGTTTGATTCTGCATTTATCTTACCCCCACGGTGGGTCTGTAAGTGACACTCTTCCTGTTGGCGAAGCTAGATAATGAATCTACTGAAGCTTTAAGTTGTTGCCTTTGCACCCGGATTCCATGCAGTAGATGGGTTTTTTGTTGAGGGGTTGTTGATAAGTGTTTGCCCATGGGTTGAGAAATTCAGTGAGTTTCTGCATTGGTGCATTCACGTTGGCACGGGTCAGGTCAGTTTTGCACATTATTTTGGATAATTTTCTCTTTATAGGACAGGGGGAGAGTGATGTCTGTACGGACCTCCTCTTTTCTGCTCAGGCTTTATTTAAAAATCTAGGTGTCCCGGTGGCGCATGACAAGATTGAGGGTGCCACCTCATTTTTGTCTTATTAGAGCTTTGAGGTAGACACGGTAGCTCATTGTTGTCATCAATAAGGTGGTAAAGTTGCTTGAGCAGATAGCTTTTTGATTGGGCGCCGATAGTGTTAGATTGCATGTAGTACAATCATTGTTTGGTTTGTTTAGTTTTGCATGTCGTATCATTCCCATGGGGAAGGTTTCTTTCTTGTAGGAAGTTGGAAAGGGCTACGGCTGGGGTGACACTGCCTCATCAATAACCCACTGGTGGTGATGCAGGGCAGGCAGGACCAAGTTTGGACATTTGGTCCGGACTGAAGGACCTGCCAACAATTTCTGACATGTCTACTGTCACTGCATATGATACTGTCACCATTGACAGAATGGTGGAGGATTACATCCAAGTAGGCATGTCAGACAGTCCGTACCTGTACTGGTAGGAAAAAGAGGCAATTTGGAGGCCCCTGTACAAACTGGCTCTATTTTACCTAAGTTGCGCCCCCTCCAGTGTGTACTCCGAAAGAGTTTTTAGTGCAGTCGGGAACCTTGTCAGCGAAAGGCGTAGGAGGTTGCTTCCACAAAATGTGGAGAAGATGATGTTCATCAAAATGAATAATCAATTCTTCCGGGAAGGCCAGCCTCCAGAAAGTACAGAGGGACCTGTGTTTTTTGGATCCCAGCAGGGACAAATTAATACTCTGTGAGGATGAGGATGTACACAACACGGAGAGGGTGACATCTTGCCTCTGTAGAGTCAGTTTGTGCAGGGACAGATTACTTGCCAGCTTGCTTTGTGGGGGCCCAAACGAACCAATCATTTCAGCCAAAGTCGTGTGTGAGACCCTGGCGCTGAAATGATTGGTTTGTTAAAGTGTGCATGTCCTGTTTATACAACATAAGGGTGGGTGGCAGGGCCCAAGGACAATTCCATTTTGCACCTCTTTTTTTACTTTGCATTATGTACTCTTTGGGGTCTAGTTTTTCAAACTGCCATCCTGTCTGCCACTGCAGTGTCACTCCTAGATGGGCCACGTGTGTGTGCCGCCCACTTGTGTCACTTAGCATAGTCATACAGCTACCTCGGTCCAACCTTTTGGCCTAAAACAATATTGTGAGGTGTTCAGAATAGACTGGAAATGAGTGGAAATTAATGTTATTGAGGTTAATAATAGTGTAGGAACAAAAAACAAATTCTGAGATTTTAGCTGTTTTTATGCTTCTTTCCAAAAAAATACAGATCCAAAACACAAAACCCAGAAGGGTGGTTTTGGCAAAACCAATCCAGATCCAAAACACAAAGAAAGATCCAGATCCAAAACACGAAAAGTGTCCGGTGCACACCCCTAATTACATCATTGTAATTGTACAGTCATTCCTTTTTCCCTGCAGTGCCTACACTGAACAGTATGTCATTCAGTGTAGGCACCCTCCCTCATCCCTGAACATGATCAATCTGTCATTATCGGCAGATTGACCAGCATGTTCAGGCAATGATTGACGTCGAAAACGACCTGCAGGAGCGCGCATTGCTGGTTGTTTTCAGCATTTTCATGCCCGATTCATGCACAATGAGCGATTGAACGATATCGTTATCGTTCAATCATTCATTTTATTCGGCAAGTGGATACGTGACTTTAAAACAATGGAAAACAGACCAAATCAATTGTTCAAATTGGGTAAATCCGTTAGATTTAACAAATTTGTCTGAACAACCATTTTGTCTGTTTTATAGTGTTTGTGAGCAAATGGCCAATTGTCATTTGATCCCATACATTACCAGATTTTCATTCCAACCACCCAGATTGGACAGATATCTGACAGATAATTATATAGTGTATGCCCAGTATAAGTAATGTGAATTGATGACCTGAAACATAGCTGAGATACTAATGATTAAAGCAGGGGCGTTTTAAGAGAGGAGGGGACCCATGTTCACTCCCCGTCCGGGGCCTCCTCCTATCTCCCCAGCTGCCGTCAGCAAACTGACAGTGGTGGTAGATTCTGGGCACTAGAGTGTGCTCGGAGTCCACTGCGCATGCACGCATGGCTGAGGCGGCCATTTTCCAGGTGTTTTCTGTAGCGCTACTCCAAAGGACATCGGAAAAGTAAGTAGAAAAAAAGTATGGGTGCAGGGTGTGCGGTGCTGGTTCTCCCTGTACCCATTATAATACACCCATGGATTAAAGCTCTATCAGCTGGAGAGCTTAGTACACAATCAGCCAATCAGAAGTGACCAGCTGGTGCTACTGGTTGTCACCATCATTGTGTATGGTTGCACCAGCACTCCAGCCACTGCAAGAGATACATCTCCAGGTAGGTGTATCTGCCTTCCGGTCTGCATCAGTCATAAATATGAGAACACGCTCCCTTTCCTTCCCTACCTCATGCCACTACTCCAGGGCCTAACAAATCATAAGTGTAAGAGGTGCCAAACTTTGAATATGGACGTATATGCACTATTTATGGTATGTAGAAGCAGTATGACAATGTGCATCTGTCTCAAAACAATAGATGTACGTCCAACACTACATGAGCCTCACTCCGTATAGGTTTCCACAGATACCACCCAACATGACCCTCTCCAGGAGGGACACAATGCTCTGGTCCTGGACTTCCCTGGTAAGAGGTGGGGCTGCAGCGCTGTTCAAAAGTCAAATAGGGGAATCATACTAACTGTCATTTCACACTCTGCCAAACATCACTGGCTGGGACTCACTGACAGTTGGTGTGACTCTCCTATTTGAATTTTGGACTGTACTGCAGCCCTACCGCTGGAGCCTCCACCAATCATAAATTATCAAGGAAGTCCAGAACCAGAGCATTGTGTCTCTCCTGGAGAGGGTCAGGTTGGGAGGTATGAATAAGATATATTAGGAGGTGTATATGACATATATATAAGGTGACAGGAGATATATAATATATAATAGCAGGTGTATATGACATATATATGAGGTGACAGGACATGTATAAGATATATTAGGAGGTGTATATGACATATATATGAGGTGACAGGACATGTATAGGATATATTAGGAGGTGTATATGACATATATGAGGTGACAGGACATGTAAATATTAGCAGGTGTATATGACATATATATGAGGTGACAGGACATGTATAAGATATATTAGGAGGTGTATATGACATATATATGAGGTGACAGGACATATATAGGATATATTAGGAGGTGTATATGACATATATATGAGGTGACAGGACATGTATAATATATATTAGCAGGTGTATATGACATATATATGTAGTGACAGGACATGTATAGGATATATTAGCAGGTGTATATGACATATACAGTCAGGTCCATAAATATTGGGACATTGACAGAATTTTCAGATTTTGGCCTCTATTCACCACCACAATGGTTTTGAAATGAAACAAACAAGATGTGCTTTAACTGCAGACTTTCAGATTTAATTTGAGGGTAATTACATCCAAATCGGGTGAATGGTGTAGGAATTACAACAGTTTCAATATGTGCCTCCCACTTTTTAAGGGACCAAAAGTAATGGGACTATCAACTCAAAAGCTATTTCATGGACAGGTGTGAGCTATTCCCTTGTTATTTCATTATCAATTAAGCAGGTAAAAGGTCTGGAGTTGATTCTAGCTGTGACATTTGCATTTGGAATCAGTTGCTATCAACTCTCAATATGAGATCCAAAGAGCTGTCACTATCAGTGAAGCAAGCCATCATTAGGCTGAAAAATCAAAACTAACCCATCAGAGAGATAGCAAAAACATTACGTGTGGCCAAATCAACTGTTTGGAACATTCTTAAAAAGAAAGAACGCACCGTAGAGCTCAGCAACACCAAAAGACCCGGAATACCACGGAAAACAACTGTGTTGGATAACAAAAGAATTATTTCCCTCGTGAAGAAAAACCCCTTCACAACAGTTGCCCAAATCTAGAACACTCTCCAGGAGGTAGATGTATATGTGTCAAAGTCAACAATCAAGAGAAGACTTCACAAGAGTGAATATAGAGGGTTCACCACAAGATGCAAACCATTGGTGAGCCACAAAAACAGGAAGACCAGATTAGAGTTTGCCAAACAACATCTAAAAAAGCCATTACAGTTCTGGAACAACATCCTATGGACAGATGAGACAAAGATCAACTTGTACTAGAGTGATGGGAAGAGAAGAGAAGGAAAGGAACTGCTCATGATCCAAAACATACCACCTCATCCGTGAAGCATGGTGGTGGTAGTGTCATGGCGTGGGCATGTATGGCTGCCAATGGAACTGGTTCCCTTGTATTTATTGATGATGTGACTGCTGACAAAAGCAGCAGAATGAATTCTGAAGTGTTTCGGGCAATATTATATGCTCATATTCAGTCAAATACTTCAGAACTCATTGGACGGCGCTTCACAGTGCAGATGGACAATGACCCGAAGCATACTGCATAAGCAACCAAGGAGTTTTTTAAGGCTAAAAAGTGGAATGTTATGCAATGGCCAAGTCAATCCCCTGACCTGAATCCGATTGAGCTTGCATTTCACTTGATGAAGACAAAACTGAAGGGAAAAAGCCCCAAGAACAAGCAGGAACTGAAGACATTTGCAGTAGAGGCCAGGCAGAGCATCACCAGGGATGAAACCCAGGGTCTGGTGATGTCTATGCGTTCCAGACTTCAGACTGTAATTGCCTGCAAAGGATTTGCAACAAAGTATTAAAAAGTGAAAGTTAGATTTAGGATTGTTTAGTTTGTCCCATTACTTTTGACCCCTTAAAAAGTGGGAGGCACATGTAGAAACCGTTATCATTTCTACACCATTCACCTGATTTGGATGTAATTACCCTCAAATTAAATCTGAAAGTCTGCAGTTAAAGCACATCTTGTTTGTTTCATGTCAAAGCCATTGTGGTGGTGAATAGAGGCCAAAATATGAAAATTCTGTCAATGTCCCAATATTTATGGACCTGACTGTATATGAGGTGACAGGACATGTATAGGATATATTAGGAGGTGTATATGACATATATATGAGGTGACGGGACATGTATATATTAGCAGGTGTATATGACATATATATGAGGTGACAGGATATGTATAGGATATATTAGCAGGTGTAAATGACATATATATGAGGTGACAGGACATGTATAGGATATATTAGGAGGTGTATATGACATATATGAGGTGAGAGGACATGTGTAGGATATATTAGCTTGTGTATATGACATATATATGAGGTGACAGGACATATATAGGATATATTAGGAGGTGAATATGACATATATATGAGGTGACAGGACATGTATAGGATATATTAGCAGGTGTATATGACATATATATGAGGTGACAGGATACATATAGGATATATTAGCAGGTGTATATGACATATCTATGAGGTGACAGGACATGTATAAGATATATTAGGAGGTGTATATGACATATATATGAGGTGACAGGACATGTATAGGATATATTAGCAGGTGTATATGACATATATATGTAGTGACAGGACATGTATAGGATATATTAGGAGGTGTATATGACATATATATATGAAGTGAGAGGACATGTGTAGGATATATTAGCTTCTATATATGACATATATATGAGGTGACAGGACATGTATAGGATATATTAGGTGTATATGACATATATATATGAGGTGAGAGGACATGTAGGATATATTAGCAGTTGTATATGACATATATATGAGGAGACAGGACATATATATATTTGGATGTGTATATGACATATATATGAGGTGACAGGACATGTATAGGATATATTATCAGGTGTATATAACATATATATGAGGTGACAGGACATTATAGGATATATTAGCAGGTGTATATGACATATATATGAGGTGACAGGACATGTATAGGATATATTAGGAGGTGTATATGACATATATGAGGTGAGAGGACATGTGTAGGATATATTAGCAGGTGTATATGACATATATGAGGTGACAAGACATGTATAACACCTGTAGACCAATCTCCGCCTGAGATTGGGCGGCGTTGCTGCTGCCGAGATATCTGGGCATTTCTCCCTGCCCTCCCCCTGGAGATATGATCCAATCCAAACCTGTGTCCTCGGACGCGGCCATCTTCCCGGACTCGCCCTGACCATAGTTTACATTTACTTCTTACAGAGAGCTGTCAGTCACAGCTGGCACACAGCACACACAGCCAACCTGTGTTTCATACCAGAGGGCTCAGTCAGCAGGGGGCTTCATCTCACAGACTGTCAGAAACTATTATCTACATAGAACGTCATGTTTCCCCTCCTGGTCTCGCAGGATGCTCTGTACTGGGCTGCAGGGTCTCCAGGAAGTGCGGAGGGTCCCCTGGCTGGTGTACTGTATGGTATACAAGGGGGTCCAGCTGTGTGAAATATCTGGGATGGCAACAGAAATGTGCACCAGGGAGGGAGCGCTCGCATTCTCGCCGTGGCAGACACAGGCGAATCAGGGAGATCGGCATCACACACAGAGGCAGCAGGAGTTTCGGTGTGAAGGATAGAAGTTGTAAGATGTGCAGCCACATCTTTTTGCCAATGCCTTATTGCCCGCTTTCTGCTGCTGTGTCTCATCGGTGCAGCCCACTGCTCCCGAAGCCCTGGAGGTGTAGTTTTGTTAATTTCCCCAAGCTCTCCGCTGCCATCCACCCGGAGACATGATCCGGACCGGTCTCCACTTACTGACCCGGTGTGTCCTCCTGTGCAGGGCTGAGTCAGTGTGACAGCGCCGGGGAGTGCGGCTGCTCTGCTGCTGGGCCTTGTACTGTTATGTATGTATGTATATACACACACATATACATATACACACAGTATATATATGTCTTGTAGCCTACACCAATACATACACTATATATACATCTAATATATACTGTACACCTAATAAAAACGGGATGCCGGCTAAAAGGCAGCCATGTTTGTTCACCCAGGTGAAGCCACTGTACACCCCCTGCAGGAGGCACCTACTGAGCATGCGCAGCAATTTGCACTTCCCTATCTTTAAAAAGGGGCATATTTTGGCCAATTGTTAAAAATATGGTAACTTTCTCAATTACCTGAACCACAAAAGGCCCTACACTGGAACAAGAGCTACCTAACAAAGCAAACCTCAGTTCTACCCGCCCATGCCAAATTTCAGCTCAGTATGTCCAATAGCTTTAATTTCCACTGGAGCCAGACCCAGAACCTGTGTAATTTAAGAGCATCTCCATTTTTAGTGGTTGTGTGACAGTGTGTGACTCTGACAAAGTTCAAACCTAGGCAAAAAACTAATCCTGGTCAAACTACACCACCCTGCCAAATTTGGTGGAGCTAGGTCCAAAATTCTGGCCGTGCATAAAAGACAGACGGACAGGCAGACACATTTTCTCACTTATTATATAGATATCCCCAATATCCACTGACAGTACTCTTATGACTTGACTAAAATATATAGAAGACTCCAACTTGCAATATTTGACACACCAATAAAACCTTTAAAAAGGTGCTACAAAAATGACAATAGGAGGGATTTTACAGAGGCATTTTTAGTTTTTTTTACATTTGCATTTCAGTTACAGGTGGCAATCTAGGTATATGAGTATATTGCGGCCACTTCTCACATGCATATCATGGCAATTCTGACATGCAGTGGACATTGCAGAATATTATCCTACTTTTGGGGATGTTATAGCATGCCACATATAATTGGTCCCAATTAAATGCATTTTTTGATTTGCTATTTTTGGATTTGCATATATTTTATGACTTATTTGTGAGAGATTTTCTATTTATTAATATCCACTTTTGTGTCACCATTACACGCGCAGGTGTGCCAATAACACTATTCATTTCAATAATTAACACACTGAGACGTTTTTCATTTTTTATATTTCACTGGAGAGATTATTATATATACAATTTTAATATTGTTTAATAAAAGTTACATTTTATTAATTTTTTGTTAGTGCGCCAACCAAGGGACATTTCTGTCTTCTTTTTTAGTTTTCTTACAGTTTTTTTTTTACATCCTGCTGAAGACTCACTCTCTTAGAGTAACCCCAATCTGTACATGTGGGGACAATTATGTTGGATCTATTGGAACTGTGTGTACAGGTTGACGATGTGGCAAAGTTACTATTCATTATAAACGATTCCCAGGAATCAAAAGCCCAGTTGCTTAACCAATGGATTGGTTCATTGATGTTAAATGCGGTACAGCCATATTACTCACACTGGTTAGATGGAGCGGAGCGCGGTGTTATACAGCTCACCAGCCGGTGAGTGTATGCAGATACTGTATAGCGGTGCAGTATCACTGAAAGGGTTCTAGAATGCTAGTAATCACAGGTCTCTCTGAAGCCAAGTGGAAAACT
The DNA here is from genome assembly GCA_031769625.1 of Taudactylus pleione. Classification (NCBI taxonomy): domain Eukaryota; kingdom Metazoa; phylum Chordata; class Amphibia; order Anura; family Myobatrachidae; genus Taudactylus; species Taudactylus pleione. The sequence goes on from JAUIMM010000517.1 coordinate 13,083,127, forward strand.
TGCATCTCCCACTTTGGCGCTCTAACACAGTAAACAACTGGTGCTGTGCATGCACAGTACTAACCTCAGTGGCCATCTTGCTAAAGGGAATGAAGCCTCCCTGGAGGAACAATATGGAGTCTGCACTGAAACGCTCTTAAGCTGGCCACACACTAGACCAACTTACATCCAATCAGCCAACTTGTTGATTGGTTGGAATGAAAATCTAGTAAGGAATAGGAGTAAATGATGATCAGCAATTTGCTCCTAAATGCCAGAAAACAGATGAAAATGGTCGGTCAGACAAGTTTGTTAAATGTTTGATCTAAACAATTTGTTCAAACAACAGTTTTGGTCCATTTTCCAGCGCTTGGGAGCAAATTGCTGATTGTACTCCTTACCAGATTTTCATTCCAACCAATCAACTAGTTGGCTGGTTGGACAGATAATCTTTAGATGTGTGGCCAGCTTTAGTCTTCAATAGGATCTGGGACCCTTGTGAATGTGCTCTGGAATAAATCAGGGCAACCTTGACAGAAAGAGACCAGCCACTCCATTTCTGTGCACAACAGTGGCTGACCCCTCCCCCAGTAACAGACCAAGCAGATGTATGCAGCGGCGGCTCTTACCTTTTTATAACGGGGGGGCTGTCTGGGGTGTAGTCCTTCCCCTGGAACTGCCTGTCTGATGTCAGATTAGCAGAAAGTGCTTCCAGCGGGAAGCCACTACCACATCACATACTGGGGGCTAACTGGTAGTGGCGGATTATACTGAAGGGCTGGGGTGGCTGCAGCCCTACAGCCCCTAGGAAAAAGCTGGCAAAGGCTGTATGCGTTTTTCATTAAGAGGTTCTCTTGCACAAGCACAGGGAGAATACAGACCCAGCAATACCTGGCAGTAGAACAGTGACTGCCCTAATAAGCATACGCTGCACTCTAGCAGACAGAGCTTGAAGTCTCTACTCCACTACTTGTCTGAGTTGAGGTGTAGAGAAGCAATTGAGGACGTTGTCAGCTGGTACATTTGTCATGTACTGGTTTGTATAAAGTGTCGGGGAGATAAACTGGCGTAATATGGCAGAGTGACAAAGTGACAATGTGTGTTAGAAACACTGGCTATTGTGTTTCGTTAAATGGCTGGAGTGGCCAAGCTCTGTCCTCATGGACTATGTAAAGTTTACATTTTCCCCATCCACCTTGTTGGTGCACGTGTGCTCTTTACTAATTTGTCACTATTATGTGAGCCCGTCAGGCCCCAGTCCGACACTGGAGAGAAATATACTTGTCCACTCTCCTGGAAGTTGCAGGAGATTCTTGAATCTGGGAGGAGGGGAAGAGAGTCTCCTGGCAAATCCCCCGCATTCCGGCTGCCAACCATGTAGTGGGCAGGGTTCGGGTGTTGATGGTGCAATTTGTGTTGAATCATGGCCTGTCCCCAGCATTAAAAAGCTAGTAATGCCGGCAAACTGTTGCAGAGGGTGAGGCTACAATGATGCACATTACATTGCTCCACCCCCATCCTGCCCACACAATGTCGGGAATACTGGAAAAAAAAAAACACATTAAGAGGGAGGAGCTGCTATGACTCATTGTGGAGAGAGTGAGAGAGACAGATGGCTCTATTTACTACAATCCGCATATTGAATGCGGATTGTAGTGTGAGATTACCGACTGAATTCGCATTGCGAATTCAGGCAAGATCACAGGGATTTACTATAAATCCCTTGCAGGGACAGAGCTTGTGATAAAGCTCTGTCCCTGCGGATCCCATCCGCACTCTAGTCGCGGTATTTTCAGAAAAAATACCGCGACTAAGAGCCCGCGCATGCGCCGACCCACCATCGCTGCTACCCCCCACCAACGCTAAGCCCCGCCGCCCGCGATCCCCCCCTCCCTTCATTACACTTACCTGCATCCTCCTGGCCTCCGGTGATCTTCTCCGGGCATCCCGATCAGGTGATCTCCCATACTGCACTGGGACCCGATCACCCGATGACCGGGCCGCAGTACACTATGGGAGACCAGCTGACCAGAGAGGAGCCATCACCGGAGGCCCGATCACCGGTCCCTGGATTCAGGTAAGTAAAAAAAAAAAGTTTCAATTTTTTCTTTCTTTTTTTTACAGCAATCAGCTTGCGGTCTGTTTAGACCACATAGCTGATTACTGGTACCAGCTCCGGCCTCTGCTCTCCCCGTTAGAGCAGAGTGGGAGCCCGGTAACCAGGGGAGACCCTGGATAACGTCACCTCCAGGTGGCGTTATTATCACAGGGCTTCCCCCGGTATTTTTTTACAATTTATTTTTAGTAACTCTGGTCGGATCACATTTCCCATTACAATTATGGGAAATGCGATCTGCTTTACTAAAAATAAGTGATACTAGGGGTTGGAGTAGTATTTTACTAATTCTACTCCAATTGCCCTGTAATAACTACAGGTGATACTAAAATAATGTGAAAAGGGTGTGAAAACACCCTTTTTCACTTTATTTTAGTAAAAATAATGTTAATAAATAGAGCCCAGAGAGAGAGAGAAAACAAAAGCGAGAGAGAGGGGAGAGACATAATTGGACGGTGAAAAAGGGGAAATGAGCACAAGAGAGAGTGAATAGAGCCAAGTGTTAGAGGATGTGTGCAATGGCTGCCCTCGCAGATAATGTTCTCAGATAGCCTTTACACGTGGGGCACTAGACTAAAATACATGCCAAAAGGTTTTATACATTAAATTAATTTACATTTTCTACACTGTTCACAACTTAACTAAACTCCTGCCTCACCAAGGGTGTGCCTATTAATTCAAATCATATCTTCTCCATCTGCCAGACAATCTTTGTCAAACAAAAAATTTAATTTCTTAAGTTTTTCAATGTAAAATAAAAGAAGAAAATAAGATGCCAACATAAAGGTTGAATGCTATTTATTTTTACACCTAGTTTAAGTCCATTATAATACTTATTAGGCATAAACACTGGTTTTATTAGAAAGTCAAAGTTTGACCTTTAAGTTTCCGTTTTTGATTGTAGAAACTATTTCTGGCCTTTGCTTGGCTTCAATGTCCATCTAGTACCGCTGGAAATTTCCCACCTTCCACTGGGCAAAGTCTACATCAATAATTTTCAAGACTAGGAAAACTCCAATGAGCTGCTTTCTAGTGCCCCGTACCCATTCATTTTCCTCAGTTTCATGTCATCTATGGATATCACTGAAGTGGACAATACTTTTCGTGGAGAAAACATTTCACTAATTTCCAAAAAAGTTTTATTCTTTGTTTCTGGGATGACAAAATAAACATAGACTGCTACAAGCACACAGACCCCGCAAAACACCAAGTAACAGAATGCTCCAGCTGACATCTGAGAAGGAAAGTAAAATGGCATTAGTATATTGGGTTATAAATACATGGAGCAAAGAATAATGGGGGAGATTGGTAAAGTACTGCAGAAATTAATATAAATTCTCTGCCACATACCAGCGATTTCTACCACCGCTGAAAGTCTGACACGGGACTTAAGATAGGCGTCAAAATGCAGATGCCTATCTTAATCTGGACGCCGGAATCCAGAAGGATACCAGCTTGAATGAGATAAGTCCGGGGCGCCCCTAGCATTAGCCACACGGGGGAGGGGGGGTTGGGGGGAGGTTTAGGTAGTGTAGCGGGGGATAGGTTTGAGGGGGAGGCTAGGGTTAGGCATCACTTTTAGGCACTATGGGGGGGAGGGTTAGGTTTAGGCACAAAGGGGGGAGACTTAGGGCACGAGGAGGGTTAGGCTACAAGAAGGGATAATTAGGGGGAGGATAAGTATACTTACCCGACCCCTGTCGGGATACCAACCATCGGGATGCCGCTGTCGGTATTTTGACAGGAGGCATCCAGACAGCCAGCATTACATACCGATTCCTCTTACAAAGTACCATAAACCCATGGGAGTATAGGCTGTAAGATAATGCAGCGCTCAGTGCACTGTAATAGACCTACAGTAGCAATATAGAAAACGTGCACTTAACACAATCAGCTAATCAAGATATGTTTTATCAGTGTTAGTTACACAAGTCTCAGCAATAATAGATGCTGGCACTGTGAGAATAGTGAGCGCGCATTGCCCCCAAATCCCGAAAGCGATCCAACTGCAATAAATTGTCCTTTGATTAGAACTCATCTGTCAAAATTAGTAACTGTATTTAGATAGATAGAATATTTTTAATACAACTTCAACTGTCCAATATCAAGTGGCAGATTACCTCACTTATGCAGATGTCCAAGCATTGCCAATATCCCAGTCTATGTTTATCATTCTGGAGTGTGGGTTACACGCTCTTTCAGGATGTGAGTTACATTCTGATTTAATACAACTTTGTGTACCAGTGTGGGTACCCCATCTGCTTTATGGGGGTGGCCCAATCATTGAAATGGATACTTGGACTGCGAAACACACTTTATATTATTTTACTTATCGCTGTGGTTTGTCATGCTTGCCTACCCTCCCGATTTGGCCAGGAGCCCCCCGATTATCGGGTGCCACTCCCGGCCCCCAGGGAAGGCAGGCAAGCCTCCCGCAAGCCGCCATCCCTCCCTACCCCCCGCAGAGTTACTAGCAAAACCCCCGCAGCGGGGGGCCCGGTGACGCAATTTGCGCTGAATCGCGCCATCATGGCCCCGCCCCCCGCTTTACAATGCCGTTTACTCCGGCATTGTGAAGAGGGGGCGGAGCTGCGATGACGCGATCTCACGGCCACGCTCGCGGCCGGCACTGGCCATGCCCCCGCAACAACATTAACGTGCGGCCACGCCCCCCCTGTAAGCTGACATTCAGTCCCCTCCCGGAAGGAGGCAGCTGAATGTCGGCAAGTATGGTTTAAGTATGTAGATTATACTTCATTTAACTATAGTTTAGATGGATTGTTTTGCCTTTATTAATGGTTTGTTTGTTTTTTTTTATAAAGGGATCTCGACTATGATATATATTGCAATATTAACCCACTAGATCCTGCTACTAATACAGTATATTGTTTTTCTATACCACAGGTTCTCAAACTCGGTCCTCAGGACCCCAAACAGTGCATGTTTTCCAGGTCTACACAGAATCGCAAGTGAGATATTAGCTCCATCTGTGGATTTTTTAAAATGTGTCAGTGATTAATGATTACACCTGTGCACCTGCTGGGTTACCTGGAAAACGTGACCTGTGAGGGGTCCTGAGGTCCAAGTTTATGAACCACTGTACTATACTGTTTGCTTGTCTTCAAGATAATCATTATCTTCAATATATAGAATTGGATGAAAACAGTCTATCACAATACCAAGGGAACTATTCATTAATTATTGGGACTTGGCCTTGCTAATTATAATTTATTATCGTTGCAATAATAAATTAAGTACTGTATCATGGGAATGTACCACTTGTCACATTGAGGGACAGGAGCTCCTATAGGTGCCCATCCCTGCGATGTGTAAAAGTAAAGTGATCACTGATGCAATCACTTTACTCCCTGGCTCAGGGGCCGGCGGTGCTGGTATGCATGTGCAGCCATCATGGTAAATTCTGCATTTTAGCAGCCCCCATAGAAATCTGTGGGGGCTGCTTTTGCTGTTGGTAAGGAGGGACTGCAATAGATATCTCCGATAACTGATGTGGTCCCCTGCACATACAGTATATCCAGGGTATCCTTAATATTCCAGAGGGAAAACTGTGATAAATCTTATAGTCAATAAGTTTGATCTCTTATTATAAATATGGAAGCACCCAAATAAATGGGGATACTCTATACTTTACTAAGTTGTCCACATACAAAACATTGACATCATGCACATTACCTGGAGGAATGGGAACACAAAGCCAACTGTAAAGTTTGATAACCAGTTCAGTGATCCGCCTACAATATACGCTGCAGGGCGATGAGATTGCTTGAAGAGCTCTCCCGTCATTATGAATGGAAGGCCAGCTGAGCAAAGACACACAAATGACACACAATTGTCCTTCATGCAGCAAATCCCCACCAAGAAAGTTTAAAAAAAATAAATAAAATAAAATAATGAAAACAAAAAATGTATATATTATATTAAGAAACATTTTTATTAACTTTTTTATATATATAGCACAAACATATTAATCAGCACTTTAGAGAGAATATTTACACATTCACATAGGTCCCTGCCCGTGTGGAGGCTTGCATTATATGGGCCCGATTCCAAGACGGACGCTAATGCCGCCTCAGCTGTGAGTTTGTACGCTGCAGTCCGAAAATATGCAAATATTGCAGCCACCAGGATTGTATTGAGATGCTTACCAGCGGCTTCGCTAATCCAAAAGCGACTGCGTACAAAGACTCAGATGGCCGATTATGCTCTGATCTGCAACGGATGCCAAGTAACCCTACAGTCACGCAGAATGGTCGCGAGAACTGATATGCCGGAGCCATTTTTACTGCGTACAGGATCACAGTCGCAGGCAAAAGACACGCCCCTAAAAGGGTCATGACACTCCTCCTTTTGAGTCGACACCTCCCTGTTACCGCCCACAAATAGTCCCTGCCTGTCAATCACTTTGTAAAACACTCCTCACAGAAACTTGACCCATGTGCAGAGCGACTTGGACACAATACCGATGTTTATGCAGGAGAGCGATTTATTGGTGCGTCTATCTCTGAATCACGCCCTATATTCCCTATAACATGGAGACACACTAGGGTTATTTTGGGCACAAGCCAATGAAATATCTAAACAGTTTTTGGAATTTGGGAGGAAACAAAAACACCCAGAGGAAACCCACACAAAAATATGGGGAGCCCACAGCTAGTCCTGGGGACGCACAAATCAGCGGCACAGACTGCAGGGAGCCTGCCAGGAGCATCTAAAGGATGCTTCGGCAGCACCGCAGCAGTGATCCTGGCTGAAGGATGCCAATCCAAGCACCCTGCTAGCCAGAAGCAAGGCTCGTGGGCAGGGCCGGTGCAAAGTTTCAAGATGCCCTAAGCAAAGGTTCACAATGCTGCCCCCGCTTCACCCAAACCCTCCGACCAGACCCTCACATACACTTCCTCATCCACTCCTAGCTGTACACAGACGCAAGTCAGACTGCAGGTGCAAAAAGATGCTACGTGCACTGAAAAGAATGCAAATTACAGACAAAAGAGATGCATATTCAATTTACATCTGATTCTAAAGGACTTTAAAGTAAAAAAAAAAAAACTATATAACAGACCTGTCCAAATTAGGTAATAACAAATACATCTGTTTAACAATAAAACATACTTTTATAAGCCTAGTATGAAAGTATGGATAAAATACCATGTATGGATAAAAGACCATGTACTGTATGGATAAAAGGCCATGTATGGATAAAAGACCATGTACTGTATGGATAAAAGACCATGTACTGTATGGATAAAATACCATGTACTGTATGGCTAAAAGACCATGTACTGTATGGCTAAAAGACCATGTATGGATAAAAGACCATGTACTATATGGATAAAAGACCATGTATGGATAAAAGACCATGTATGGATAAAAGACCATGTATGGATAAAAGACCATGTACTGTATGGATAAAAGACCATGTACTGTATGGATAAAAGGCAATGTACTGTATGGATAAAAGACCATGTACTGTATGGATAAAAGGCAATGTACTGTATGGATAAAAGGCAATGTACTGTATGGATAAAAGGCAATGTACTGTATGGATAAAAGACCATGTACTGTATGGATAAAAGGCAATGTACTGTATGGATAAAAGACCATGTACTGTATGGATATAAAACATGTACTGTATGGATAAAAGACCATGTATGGATAAAAGACCATGTACTGTATGGATAAAAGACCATGTACTGTATGGATAAAAGGCAATGTACTGTATGGATAAAAGACCATGTACTGTATGGATAAAAGGCAATGTACTGTATGGATAAAAGACCATGTACTGTATGGATAAAAGGCAATGTACTGTATGGATAAAAGACCATGTACTGTATGGATAAAAGGCAATGTACTGTATGGATAAAAGACCATGTACTGTATGGATATAAAACATGTACTGTATGGATAAAAGACCATGTTTAGATAAAAAACTATGTACTGTATGGATAAAAGACCATGTACTGTATGGATAAAAGGCAATGTACTGTATGGATAAAAGACCATGTACTGTATGGATAAAAGGCAATGTACTGTATGGATAAAAGACCATGTACTGTATGGATAAAAGGCAATGTACTGTATGGATAAAAGACCATGTACTGTATGGATAAAAGGCAATGTACTGTATGGATAAAAGACCATGTACTGTATGGATATAAAACATGTACTGTATGGATAAAAGACCATGTTTAGATAAAAAACCATGTACTGTATGGATAAAAGACCATGTACTGTATGGATAAAAGACCATGTACTGTATGGATAAAAGACCATGTACTGTATGGATAAAAGGCAATGTACTGTATGGATAAAAGACCATGTACTGTATGGATAAAAGGCAATGTACTGTATGGATAAAAGACCATGTACTGTATGGATAAAAGACCATGTACTGTATGGATATAAAACATGTACTGTATGGATAAAAGACCATGTATGGATAAAAGACCATGTACTGTATGGATAAAAGACCATGTACTGTATGGATAAAAGACCATGTACTGTATGGATAAAGACCATGTATGGATAAAATAAAGTACTGTATGGATAAAAGGCCATGTATGGATAAAAGACATGTACTGCATGGATTAAAGACCATGTATGGATAAAAGACCATGTACTATTGTAAAGCGCAACGGAATATGATGCGCTATATCAGAAACTGTTAATAAATAAATAAAATAAAATGTACTCCATGGATAAAAAGCCATGTATGGATAAAAGACCATGTATGGATAAAAGACCATGGGCAAAATTTACTAACCAGCGGTTTGACGGCGGTTTCTATTCTATTCTAAACCCCGGCGGTTTGGTGGTGGTTTTATTCTATTCTAAACCCCGGGGGTTTGGTGGTGGTTTTGCAGTGGTTTCTAAATGACAGCCCTGTTCTATTCTATTGTAAAATGTGTTTTGACTGTGGTTTGGCGGCAGTTTTGCTTTCTGCAGGTTTACTAAGGCCAAAACCGGTGCAAAACTGCCATCAAAACACATTTTAGAATAGAATAGAACAGGGCTGTCATTTAGAAACCGCTGCAAAACCGCCACCAAACCCCCGGGGTTTAGAATAGAATAGAAACCGCCACCAAACCGTCGGGGTTTAGAATGGAATAGAAACCGCCGCTTAGTAAATTTTGCCCTTTGTACTGAATGGATAAAAGACCATGTACTGTATGGATAAAAGACCATGTACTGTATGGATAAAAGGCCATGTACTGAATGGATAAAGACCATGTATGGATAAAAGACCATGCACTGTATGGATAAAAGGCCATGTATGGATAAAAGGCCATGTACTGTATGGATAAAAGACCATGTACTGTATGGATAAAAGGCCATGTATGGATAAAAGACCATGTACTGTATGGATAAAAGACCATGTACTGTATGGATAAAAGACCATGTATGGATAAAAGACCATGTTATGAATAACAAACGCAGAAGACTATTTGCAAAAATAAAATAAGTATTTTTAAACTTTACAATACAGCTTTTAAGTATAGTAATCTAGCATACTGCAATTGTTTAGCTGAGCAACTTCTCACCTACAAGGAGGCTGACATTTCGGGATGTCTGTGTGTCCTATTACAAAGATCAGAGGGAGAGATGCAGAGTAGAATAGATGCAGGAACCTACATACTGTATGTACCGTATTCTCCATTGTCCACATCCCCATCTGCTCCACATGTCATGCACACTTTTTGTGTTTGGGAGCCCTTTGCCGTCGCACACCTCTCAGCCTCCAGCAACAGGGAGGGGGAGCTGCTGCTCCCATCACAGCACAGACCATCTCCTCGGCTCAGTCTAGGGATGGCCATCGAGGACTCATGATCATTGATGGTTTATGGTCGATGTTGAATGCTTTTGCCATCGATGGAGAACCACCAGATGGTTTGCCTCCATCGATGGTATAGCATAACCACATTTTTTTTGTTGCAAGGTGTCGGGACACGGAGCATAGCTCTGCCCCAGCTCCCTTGAAGCCCCAACCCCAAGTCCCGATTGGCCCACGGACCAGTCAGTTAAAGTACAGTGATGACCATTGGTTGGTGAAACAATCGATGGTCATCCACTGCATAGTTGGTTACCATAGATGGCCTCTTGCTAAATGGCCATCGATGGTCATCTCTAGCTCAGTCTGTCTCATCTATGTGGGCGGAGCTTCTCTGTGCCTGGCTGGGAGGTAAGGGGTGGGGGGGGGAGGAAACAGCAGGGGACGGGAGATGCTGGGCTGTCTGTGTACAAACTGATAGACAAAACAGCACATGTGTGCGGCTAGCCCAGGGAGCAGAGCAAAGGAAAGCAGTGACTGCGCCTGTTAGCACCCACTACAGCCACCGGCATCATGAAGATGGACTATATGTCTTCATCAAAGCTCTCGGCTTATACATGTGCTGTTATTATACAGTACATTCATTTGTAATTATATGACCCAGAGTGGGTGCTACTATTAGGTAGCAATAATTATTTTGGGGTGAGCGTTTGGGAGTGGGGCCCCCAGAGTTCTTCTGGCTGGGCCTTTTACAGGGCATCACTACTTAATTCACATAGATACTTTTTTATCACCTCTCTATTTGTTTGTTTATTATTTATGTAATTTTAATTCTTCTTTATTTTATTAACATTTATTGATTATCTTTACACATCTATACTTTACACTTCACTATCACCTTCTTTCCCCTTTTTGTGTGATGCCCTGGGGATGGTCCATGGCTGGAATTTTTTGGGGTACCTTGCACCTCAGACGTGAACCCCTTAATGTTAGGGATGCCGGTATAGAGGAGCCTTGACGCTGGCCTGGCGCTTATTCATATATTTGCAAATGTATGTAACCAATACCTCTGAATTTCTATTATGTAGGATTCAAGTATTTTTGTTGATATTGCTGCAGTGTGCTGGAGGGAATCTTTTTTTCTCTGTGGTTCAGTGTAAACCCCGCCCTTTACCAGCACCTGTGCAATGTCATTATGCTGATGTGCGCGACCACCATACTTTTTGTTTTCATCAAAGACATGCATGGTAGGCGGACTCAGCATCGCCCTTTGGTGGCCAGTGACCAAGGCAGCTGCCTAAAGGAAGAGTCGGCCCTGGCCATGGGGAAGCTCCAGTGCCACCCGCAGAGTGCTGAGATAGATGGATAAATGTGTCCTTTCCAAATTTCTGCTGAGCAGTTGCATCTATACTCAGCATCACACCTACTAGGCAAATACCTGACACAAGATGTAGTCACAGGGCATGTGTATTATACAGTTCTATGGCATAAATGCTCACTTGAATAAATACCATGTATAACTATGTGGTCTGTCAATATTTAAAAAGTAGCTTTTCTAGAGTTAAATCCGTCAGACCTTAATTTATAACTTTCACTAAAACTAAATGGACTCTCAAAATAAAGGGCGTTTCCTGCAAGTGAACAATCACAGTAAATCATACTGCGCTCTTTATAAGACCATTTAGTTTGGCTTTTAGTTTAGCCAGGAGAGGGCAGGCACCATCAGTTCTAGCAGAATTGTGTACTGTAATAGCATTACAGCATTTACTTCAGTCTTTGCAAGAACATTTCTGTAGGTTAAATATAATATACTATGGGTCTGATTCTAAGTTGGACACAGCGGCCATGTTGGATGCAGTTGAGTGATGTTTTTCTTTTGCGCACGCATTTAAGTCACAGGTGCCCTGATTTTGTCTGTACAGAGTCACAGTACAGATTTGGACGCACGGTAGTAGAAATGTAAGGAGCGTTCCTGGGTGGTGACTGGGAAGTAACAGGGGGTGGCTAAAAAGACACATGGAGATGTGAAGTCTTATGGAAGTGCAGAGTTACCGACTTTTAGCTCCCTCCTTCTGGGATGGAGCTGTCGGGGTTAATCAGCGGGGAAGCGTGGTCGGGTAAATGGCACGAAAATGAGTAGAGGAGCATGGGCGTGACAGAGTGATTGCGTCATCGTGGCCACGCCCCCTCTTCACTATGCGGAGAATGGCGGCATTGTGAAGCAGGGGGCATGGCCACGATAATGCTATTCAGCTGGGATTTATATGGTAATCGCGGGGGGGGGCCAGACATTTCGCCGGGGACCGGGAGGCTTGCCTGTCTTTCCAGGGGGCTGGGAGCGGCACCCGGTTTTCAGGAGGCTCATGGCCAAATCGGGAGGGTAGGCAAGCACGTGGGAGTGTTGCAGAACTCGGTTGCGTACAGACACGCTGAAACGCTCACATAGGAGGCCATACTCAGGCGGAGAAGCCTCCATAGGTCTGCGGGAAGTATTGATGGTGCATCTAAAGATATATAAAGATTTTGCACATAATTCCTGGTGTGAGATAGGACTGGTCGACATTTAGGACATCGACCTCAGAATACTGACAGGTTTTAAAGGTCAACAGTCAGAATGTTGACATGGACTTTAGGTCGACTACCAATATTGCAACATTCAATTAGGTTGACATGTTTTTTGCTTATTTTAGCCTAACCCTAACCATCAACAAAAAAACATATGTCGACATTCTGGTGTTGACATGTTAAATGGTTTTACCAAAGACCACTGCACTACTTCATCTGCATGTGTCATTTCATTTGTGGGGGTGCTAATCCTGGACCTAATTAACTATTGAGTATGTGCAAAAGAGAAAAGGGACAATAGGTCCCTAGAATAAATTCATGGAAGATCATTTTCAGATTAAGTTTGATATATAACATTAAACAATATCAGTTTGTAATATACATAATAACAGTGAAATAAAAGATAGATGCCAAGATAATGAAGTGTACAGACAGGAGGAAATATGGGTGTTTAAAAGTGTGTGTGTGACCGAAATCATAGTGTAAATAATAATTTCAATGTCTTGTCTCATTTATTGCAGTCTTACTGTTTAGATGGACTTTAATTAGTATTATCTGCTTCCTTGCTGAGAAAGTTTAGCACATGCAACTGTTTGGGGATATTACTAAGTAGCAGTTTTTAAGCTGAGCAAGTTTACTTATTATTTCTCGGAAACAGTAATTGTAGCATAAATGAGAAAACACTATAGTCCATCAGGCCCTGTAAATGTCATTAGACCTCCTCACTTCTAATCACAGGCCCCCCTCACATGTCCAACAGATTCCCAACACACGTGTGTCACGATCCGGGCTGTCAGGCTGCCAGGGTCGCGGCTCCTACCTTGCCGGGTGCTCTGGCGCGGTCCCTCGGGCAGTGGAGCTGGGTCCTGGAGAGCGGTGCTGGGCACAGGGGGTCCCCACAGACTGAGGGGGCCCATCTGGAGAAAGGTGTGAGCAGGTGTGACTGACAGCACTTCTGTGCTGGAGACTGCTGGGCGCAGCCATCTTGGATTCTGGTCAGGTGTCTGGTTGGAGCCAATCAGGTCACAGCTGTCCAGGGAATGCTAGCAACCAATCCTGTACTACCTGAGGATACTAAAGGGCTGTCAAGAGGTCCTCTAGTTGCCAGTGCAACGTCTTTCACAGCGTATGCTGTGAGCTAGTTCCTGTGCTTCCTTGATCCATACGTGCTGCAGTTCCAGTGTCTCAGTGTAACCACCTCATAGCTCTGTACCACTCTAGCCCTGCATACCAGCTTGCCACCTGTACCCGCTACCAGCTGCGGACCGGCCAACCCCGGTCACTGAGTACAGTCCGCGTCCCTTCAGCTGAACTGCCCTCCGTGTACCCTGTCACCTCATGAGTCATACTCCATTAAGACCGGCTGCCAGTTCCAGCAAACTAGCCTCCATTCTGCAACCAACTCCACTCTGGGTCCAAGCCCACGCCAAGCCGTGACAGTTTGCACTGGCCAAATGGATTCGGCTAGTGGACAGGAGTTGAGGGCTGACCTGCTCCAAAGCATCGCCAGCCGTTTGGAGGGACTAGAAGCTTCGCAGCGGCAAATGGCCCAATTCTTACAGGAGATGTCGGTTCGTCAGGACACCTTGCAAGCCTCCCTGGTTACAGTTAATATGCCTGTCGCCACGAACCAGCCTGCGGCTCCCGCTATTCCCCCACCATCAGCACCATCCCATCTGCACCTCCCGACACCTAATAAATTTGATGGGAGTCCTAGTTATGTCGTGGGTTCCTGAACCAATGCGATGTTCATTTCACATTACAGCCTATGAACTTCCCATCGCCAAAATCCAAGGTGGCCTATATTGTGTCCCTGTTGTCCGGCTCGGCTCTAGACTGGGTTTCACCCCTGTGGGAGAGGTCCGATCCTCTGTTGGATAATTATTCTGAGTTCCTTTCAGCCTGTCGAAGGATTTTTGACGAACCAGGAAGAACTACGTCAGCAGCAGCTGAGATCTTGCCAAGGATCCTGGGGAGATCCTTGTCATGTATTCTGCCTCCCTCAAATTAAACCTGTCAATAAAGTCCGTGTTGCCACAACTACACAAATACCCCCTCAGTACCTCTCTTTCAGTGATATTTTTTGCAAAGCTGGTGTCGATACTCTACCTCCGCATCGGGAGTGGGACTGTCCTATCAACTTGGTGCCTGGCAAAAATCCTCCACATGGTCGTACATACCCGCTGTCCTTACCCGAGACTGAAGCCATGTCAGCATACATTCAGGAGAATCTTCAAAAAGGATTCATCCGACCATTCTCTTCGCCAGCCGGTGCAGGGTTCTTCTTCGTATCCAAAAAAGATGGAGGTCTACTTCCCTGCATCGATTACCGGGGTTTAAATGATATAACTATCAAAAATCGTTATCCGATACCTCTCATCTCTGAACTGTTCGATCGTGTAAAGGGTGCCACGATATTCACCAAATTAGACCTAAGAGGGGCCTATAACCTCATCAGAATCCGGGCCGGAGACAAATGGAAAACCGCATTCAATACCAGAGACTGTCATTTACAATATTTGGTAATGCCCTTCGGTCTCTGCAATGCTCCTGCTGTTTTCCAGAACTTCGTGAATGAGATTTTCCGGGACTTGCTGTATGTCTCAGTGGTAGTGTATTTAGACGACATCCTGATATTTTCCTCCAGTATTGACAAGCACCGGGCTGAAGTCAAAGAGGTCCTGACTCGTCTGCGTAAGAATCATCTGTACTGTAAAGCAGCAAAATGCTTGTTTGAGGCACAGACTGTTCCATTCCTTGGCTACATTCTCTCGGGCTCTGGCCTTGAGATGGATCCCAAGAAGGTGCAGGCTATTTTGGACTGGTCTCGTCCCAATTCGCTGAAGGCTGTACAAAGGTTCCTAGGGTTCGCAAACTACTATCAAAAATTCATCAAGGGATTTTCCACCCTCACAGCATCCATTTCCTTATTGACTCACAAAAGGGCGAACCCATCTCCATGGCCTCCTGAAGCTGAAACCGCCTTTCAAATCCTGAAACAAGCATTCATTTCCGCTCTAGTGCTGAGGCAACTGGACGTTACCAGCCCGTTCTTTCTAGAAGTAGACGCTTCCTCCGAAGCTGTGGGTGCAGTACTCTCTCAGAAATTCGAGGATAATAAATTCCATCCCTGTGGATTCTTCCCAAAGAAATTTTCTCTGGCAGAGAGAAATGACCCCATTGGTGAGCAAGAGTTGTTGGCAATTAAATTGGCCTTTGAGGAATGGCGATACCTCCTCGAAGGGGCTACATTTCCTATCACCGTCTATACAGATCATCGAAACCTCCTGTATTTAAAAAATATCCAGTGCCTTAGTCCTCGTTTGGCTCATTGGGCAATTTTCTTTTCTCGCTTCAATTTCATCTTGATATATCGTCCTGGTTCACTCGAACAAAAAGCAGATGCTCTCTCCAGTTCTTTCTCCTCTGAAACGTCTATTGAACATAATAAAGACACTCCAGTTTTAGAATCTAGAGTATTTGCCACTACCCACATTCAACTTCCTCCTGGGAGAACCTTTGTGACTCCGGACCTACACAAACATTTATTGAATTGGGCTGATACTTCTCGCTTTTCCGGACATACAGGCTTCCGTAAGACCCTGGAATTCCTACAACGGTCGTATTGGTGGTCCGCCATGAGGTCTGAAATAATGGAGTATGTTTCCTCATGCCCACAGTGTGCTCAACATAAAATATCCAGGCAGGCTCCAGCTGATACCCTACTGCCCCTCTTTGTACCACTTTGCCCCTGGACACTCTTATCCATGGACTTTGTAACTGATTTACCTATCTCCAACGGGTTCACCACCATCTGGGTAGTGGTGGATCGGTTCTCGAAGATGGTACACTATATTCCTCTGAAGAAACAGCCTTCCGCTCCAGAGCTGGCTCAAGTATTTGTCATCAACATCTTCCGTCTACATGGTCTTCCGACCAAGATTGTCTCCGATCGAGGGGTACAGTTTGTAGCAAAATTCTGGAGGGCCCTCTGTTCAGTCTTTCAAGTTAAATTAAAATTCTCCATGGGCTATCACCCCAAATCCAATGGATCCACAGAGAGGGTCAATCAGGACCTGGAGACTTTCCTATGGATCCACATGTCCTCATCCCAAGACAACTGGGCGGACACTCTACCATGGGCAGAGTTTGCTCACAATAGCTCGTACCATTCATCTACAGGTCAGACTCCAATCTTCACAGTTTTTGGCCTGCATCCCAGAGTACCAGAATTCAAGGAACTACCAGTTTTTGATGTACCAGCAGTGACCTCTACACTACAGAACTTTTCGCAAATATGGTCTCAAGTTCACTCTGCTCTACGGAAAACTTCAGACCGTTACAAACTTGGAGCTGATAGGAAGAGAAGAGCGGTGCCCAATCTAAAGGAGGGCGATCTCGTCTGGCTTTCTACTCGTAATCTTTGCCTCAAGGTTCTGTCCATGAAGTTTGCCCCTTGCTTCATCGGTCCATTTCCTATCACTCAAGTGATTAACCTGGTGGCCTACAAACTGAAGCTTCCACCCTACCTCAAAGTACCGAACTCCTTCCATATATCTCTGTTAAAACCTCTTGTCCTAAATCGCTTCCAGAGAGTTCTACCACGCTCCCCTAAAGTCCTTACTGAGAGAGGCGTAGAGTTTGAAGTTAAACAGATCTTGGACTCTCGATTTCGTTATGGTCAGCTTCAGTACCTGTTGGATTGGAGAGGTTATGGGCCTGAGGAATGATGCTGGGTAAAGGCAGAGGATGTCCATGCCCCTCGTTTGGTGCATCAGTTGCATATGAAGAATCCTGAGAAACCCAAGAAGTGTCCAGAGGCCACTCATAAATGGGGGGTACTGTCACAATCCGGGCTGTCAGGCTACCAGGGTGGCGGCTCTTACCTTGCCGGGTGCTCTGGCGCGGTCCCTCGGGTGGAGGAGCTGGGTCCTGGAGAGTGGCGCTGGGCACAGGGGGTCCCCACAGACTGAGAGGGCCCATCTGGAGAGAGGTGTGACTGACAGCACTTCTGTGCTGGAGACTGCTGGGCGCGGCCATCTTGGATTCTGGTCAGGTATCTGGTTGGAGCCAATCAGGTCACAGCTGTCCAGGGAATGCTAGCAACCAACCCTGCACTACCTGAGGGTACTAAAGGGCTGTCAAGAGGTCCTCTAGTTGCCAGTGCAATGTCTTTCACAGCGTATGCTGTGAGCTAGTTCCTGTGCTTCCTTGCTCTGTACGTGCTGCAGTTCCAGAGTGTCGCAGTGTAACCACCTCATAGCTCTGTACCACTCCAGCCCTGCGTACCAGCTTGCCACCTGTACCCGCTACCAGCTGCGGACCGGCCGACCCCGGTCGCTGAGTACAGTCCGCGTCCCTTCAGCTGAACTGCCCTCCGTGTACCCTGTCACCTCATGAGTCATACTCCATTAAGACCGGCTGCCTTTCAGTTCCAGCAAACTAGCCTCCATTCCGCATCCGACTCCACGCCGGGTCAAGCCCACGCCAAGCAGTGACAATGTGCACCTGACATCATATCTACTTACATGGCCATCAGACCCCATCTCCCACATTCCCATCAGAACTGTTCTAACTTATTAAAAGAAATGTAATTTAACATTTAAAATATATTTGAAAAATTAAGTCATGCAGCTATTATTAATCACTGGAGATGCAGCTAATAGCACTGTGATTATTACAGAGGGATGGGTACGGGATGCCGGCGGTCAGAATCCTGAAGCCGCCATACCGACCAGGTTACAATCCTGACAGCTCTAGGTAAGTAACACTAACCTAACCCTCCCCGGTGCCTAAACCTAAACTCCCCCCTAGTGCTTAAACCTAACCCCCCCCCTCCCTGCACCCTAAACCTAACCCTCCCCCTTCGGGATCCTGCCAGTCAGGATGCCGACGCAGGTATTCTAATAAGTGTTGAGATACCGGTGTCGGCATTCTGAACATATCTGCATCTTCTGCGATCTGTAATGGGATGACAATATAAATAGAATAAAAGCTGCGAGTGCCATTAATAGTACCACTATTATGAGTTTTAGTAAACAAGGCAAAAGGGGTTGGGTATCTAATACCGACGGCTTAAAAGCTGGTTCAAATACAGACATTTGAAAATCCTGATGCCGGCTCGTAAGTATATATAACCCTCCCCCCCGAGCCCTCATCTTCCCTTGGGGGTGCCTAACCCTAAGACTCCGGGGGTGGTGCCTAACCCTAAGTCCCCCCCCCCATGGTGCCTAACCCTCCCCCTCCCCGCACCCTAAACCTACCCTTCCGGGGGGGTGCTTAACCCTAACCTCCATCCGTTTGTGGTGCCTGACCCTAACCTCCCTCCCCTAACCCTCCCAAGGGGTGCCTGAACCTAACCCCCCCCCCCCCACAGCTAACAGCTCTGAATTGTCGGAGTGTCTTGAGGACTGTTTGGAAACCTCTGTATAACAGATCCCTGGGGATCATGTGTCACCAGAGTCACCCTCTGATTAGTGGCTGCTCGGGGCAGTTTGTAGCATAAATCTCTGACAGCATTGTTCACCCATCCTCTGCCGCTCAGCAAGCTAGGAAAGATTGCTAATAATATGGACACGGTGGAGCTGTACATGTGCTCGGGGCTCAGCAGTCCTTAAAATCCAGTCGCCAGATCTAAAATCTCAGTTGCCTCGGCAACCAGGATTTGTCGAGCCCTGATTATATGGATTACTTTCACCTCCCAATCATATATGTATCCATGTGTTAACGAAAATTGGAGACTAATGAGACCATTAGATCTATATGGCCTAATATTTTAGCTTTACCCCAACAAACTTCTAACGCTCAATAGAGCTCATACAGCCCCCATCAAGAGGTTCAGCGACAGACAGAACAAGCAATGTAATATGTAGGTAACACTATTTTACTCACAACATCCGTACAACATTAACAATTTACTTAACCTGACATACACTACACTGCAGAATGCTAATGCCTGTGATGGATGACCAGCATAAATAGAACAAGGACGTGATTCTTAGTTGGGAGTAAAGCAAAAAAAAGCAAAAAAAAAAAAAAGAATAGCAAGTAAATTGCATCTTGGTAAACCATGCTGCACTGCAGGTGGGGCTGATGTTCGTAAATAAATAAATAAATAAATACCAGTTATTTATAGAGCACACATATTCTGCAGCGCTGTACAGAGAATATTTGTCCATTCACATCAGTCCCTGCCCCAGTGGAGCTTACAATCTATATTCCATATCACATTCTCATATACATACACACTAAGGTTAATTTTGATGGGAGCCAATTAACCTAATAGTATATTTTGGGGTGTGGGAGGAAATCCACTCAAGCACAGGGAAAATATACAAACTCCACACAGTTACCGCCTTACAGCACCTCAGTGCTGTAAGGCGGTAATGTTAACCATTACACCATCTGTACTGCCCATTAACATGTGTACAGGCCTGCTGAGAGCCGCGCAGGCCGGGGTAATAGGGGGAGTGCCTAATCACGGGAGGCGTGGCCACGTCCCCCTTCCCAAAAAAGAAAAAAAAAAAAGATTAGCAGGCACTGCGTGCTGGGGAGGGGGGCGCTCTGGGCCCCCTCAGCCCTGCTCAAAGCCAGGGGAGCACGATCAGTGTGAACGCTCCCCCCTACAGGTATAGGAGACTGCTGTGGCTGTCTCCACTGCAGCTCCAGTACACGCTGTGTGCTGGGCTGCTGTGAGGGAGGGGGAGCGTCGCCGGGCCCCTCAGGAAGCCCGGCCGCGGTAATCTGTACCCGCTCCCCCCCCCCTCTCGGCGCCCCTGCATGTGTATGAGATTTACATTTGGGAGGGGCATGTCCAAACTCACATCTAAATTGCAGTGGAACAATAAAGCTGTCCAGCATTTACAGGCTACATGCAAAAGCAGCCAGTATTTATTGCCATCAGGGTCTGATTCTTAGTTGGGAGTAAAGCACAAAAAAACAAAAAAACATGCACCTGAACAAAGGGGTGCGATGTCTTGTTTCGCTCACTCTCCTTTCCCTCTTGCCCCTGTTTTCTCCACCCTATAGCTGGGTACACTGATAGATATATCGTCCCATTCTGTTGAACAGCCGATATATCTATACTACATCGCCTGGTGTGTAGACCGGATATGTCTGTCTGTCTGTGAATAACGTCGTTCACAGACTCATCAGATCGGCCCTGCAGCACAGCAGATGGCCGATATATCTGAAAGATATATAGGTGGTCCTGCTGCTGTGTTCAGGTGACCCGCCCGATTGCCCATGCACATGCTGCGGGGACCCAGTGGTGATTGACAACTCAAGTGGCAAATTTAAATACCCGTCCAGTTTGCGACATCAAGCCCAGCACATTCGGCAGATGAATGGTAAGTGTGTATGGACTTACCAATCGTCAGATAGAACGACCGGACGGCCGACCCCGTCGACCTAGTGTATACCAATCTTTATAGACCACTCCCCCACCCCTCGTATTTTATTATGTACTTGTGTTTGTGTTATATCCTTATCCACCAGTGAATTGTCCGCCTTTACAGGCTCTGCTGTTTTATACCCTTGCCTTGTGTTATGTATTTTGTGCCATATCTGTTAAACTTTAAAATCAATTTACAAACGTTTACTTGAACTTAACTATTGTCAGTTGTAAATCCTCCAATAATGAAACATTGCATGGATAAAAAAAAACTAAAGAATGATGTATTCTGGATATTGGCCCCCGCATCTGAAAATGGCGTTAGCCGCTATAGCCTATGGGCTACACTGCGCATAATTAGCTGGTGGAGGGTTCCCGGCAATGGCGGCTGTGCATGTGCAGTCAGCAGGAGCCTCTGTCCCTGCATATGCCGAATTATACATTCCGGTGATACGATTGCATTCTGCAATGCAATCATGGGCGTTAATGTTATGCCCAGATCGTATTGCATATGCGATCATAAAAAAAATGGGCCCCTAAGCATGCAGATTAACAATGATAGCTCCCAGCCAGTAGATGGGATAGATAGCATCCAGTTATTCTGGCACAATATATAACAAAAGTCTCCATTAGTTACCAGTCTTTGTATTCTAATCAACTCCTAGAGCACCTACTAATTATAGACCAAGGTTAATAGAAGATCTTCCACTTACAGCCCTTTGTTGGTATAATGTAATGTGTTTTAGAGGAAGTTTAGACGCCAGTTCATTATTTCTACATCACATCCCATATAGGACTCTTAATGCAGAAAGATTCATGCAGAACATGGTATATGGAATTCTGTTTATGCAGATTTTTTTCCCCCTAATCCTGGTCGCTTTAAAAATCATATTCATCATTGTTTATGAACAATGAACCATAAAAATCCTAATTAAAGATGTAATTACACTGAATAAATTCTTAGCTGAAAATGAATTATAGATTTGTTGGAGGCCACGGTTAATATATCAATGGATAAACCACCCCAGTCTTCATCCATCATTTTAAGATAGACTCTGCAAAGCTTCTAATGTGGCTTACCGTTTCCTGGTTAAAGTGGATAGAGGGATATGAGCAGCTATGTTGTTGCTGGGCTTTAAACTGGTTATAGCTTAATAAATAAATTTTAGTTCTGACTTATGGGGAAGAACATGGAAGTAAATATATAGATTAGGCTATAATCACTGCTCGAACTACATTGCTTGCATTCCACAATTAAAAAATCTCACAATATAATGCAACCATAAGAGGAGAGAATTTACTATCTGGAGTGCATTATTCCTTTTATTATCCGGGATTCTTAAGTACCAATGATCTAGATAACTTTGCAATTTGTAAGAAGCACACTGACATTCATGTTCCAGTCTACAGCAATGGATTTTTAAGATAGGTGAAAACAAAATGAATTTTTTAACTAGTCCTGTACACATAGGAGGGGAGAAAGGTTAGTATACA